>WAAG01018309.1:0-12439 GCA_013390105.1 Tichodroma muraria | reverse complement strand
AGGAAGAAATTCTTGACTGTGACCATGGTGAGGCACACCATGTGTGCCATGTAAAGTAGTAACATGAAAATAGACATTTTACTATTCTTGACCCACGTTACATAAAACCCAGTTGATGATTCCCATGGAAGTTATCCTCCAACTGAAGACAAAGTGACATGGGAACAAGCAAGTTACACAGAGCTCAGAAAGATGTGACAGTTGGTTTTCTTCCATTTCTGCTGACTTCCTTTCAAAAGTAAAACTGTTCTTGTTGTGTACTGGAGTGATTTGCTCAGCAATGCAAAAAGATGGGTGTGTCTTACTGTCCAATGTCTTCAAATATGCTTTCAGGAAAACGGAAATACCTGGTTTTTACAGTATCTGTAACTAAAATACTTAAGTGCAGAGAACCAGATCCAAAATGAGCAGCACTGACTAACGAAGTAATGCTAAGGTAAATAGAAGGAAGAATGTTACTTCTATCTCAAAAATGATCAGAGCTGAGGCAGGTGAAGAACAGAATAAAATACATACTCATACATCTCTCCATTCAGGTGCATAATACCCCACTGATGCCAAAAGAATGCTATCACTCTTATAGCACTAAATGTAAATATTTAAACCACTGTAAAACATGGGCCCACTGGATCAGGGCATATTCCCATGTAAATCCTTGGATTTAAATATCTATATTATGAAGAGTGACACATATATTTGTATTCCAAATATATTCCATGGAATCCACATAATTGAGGCCTGATGCTATGGAAATAGATAATTACAAAATAATGATCCGTGCATTATTTCTTCCGCTGTCTTTTGATTTATTTTTCTGTTCAGAAAAGAATTCCTGCCACTCCACTAACCAGTCAAGTCGCAAATCTCGTCCACCAAATTAACAGCCTCTCCTTTAGAAGAATTGCCATATGTGGTCACAACTATGTGTAAGAAAAATCTAGATGCTTATTGCACATACAATCTGAAATAACTATTACTACAAAATTCAACAAGTGTGCCTCAAACTAACAGCCTGAGGGGCAGACTGATTTCAGAGGTTCTCTGAAGAGCCCTTGAGCAAATTCTGCCACACTGAAGTTCAAGTGTCCTTTGTACAGGGATACACAAATCACAAACTGTGTATGATGGTGTACAAGAACTTAACTTACACTAGTCTTTTGTCTGGCTTTAGCAGCTTGTTGGAAAATTCACTGATGATTAACAGAAAGCTCAAGTTAGGAGGCAAGCATTTTCCATCTACTCCAGTAGTTCCTTGAAAAGCAAATTCAATGCCTTCCCTATTGAAAAACAGTAAAAAAGAGAGTAATAAAACAGATAAAACAGACAACTAACAAAAGCAATGACCATGGACAACATGACGTGACATGGCACATACTTGTGTATCATCGCTATAGATTCTCTAGATTTCACTTGGTCCCAACCAAATGTTAGTGAAAAGCGACGAGCAAGTTCTTTGATGTTTGCAAAGGAAGGAGAGGAGAAGTCCACACCACTGCTGCTGTCTTGGCTTTCTGCACGTGTCTGAAACAGCTGCAAGAGAAGTCTCAGATAAGCAAACAGGTAATCCTACAGGCAAACAAAGCACCAGGTGGGCAGAGACAGGCACGGCAAGCACCAGTCACCTCACACAGACAGAAGCCTTACAGAAGAGCAGGTAAGTCATGTGCTTCTGAAGCACTGAATGGAACAATGACAAGGAACTGACACAAAGGACGCTGTTGTGCTCATAAGACAGACACAAATCAAAAAAGAAAAATAAAAAATGATGTGCACAAACAGAGAACTGATTACTGAGGCTGATGGTCCCACTGACCTCATCTCCTCTTGGGTCTTCTGAACCAAGCCCCAGAGGCCTAATTTGCCTGAGATGCCTTCTGAGTAGCACAGCGCAGATACAAAGCAGCAAGTTTGGCAGCACCACAGTCCAATTTCGGAAAGTAAGAGTAGGTCAAAAGCACATCTTGAGCTCAATTAACTGTGCTTTGGGTTTTTTTTCCTAATAGAATATGGACGTAGTTTGTTCCCGTCAACCTGTTAACTTTCAAGGTCAAGCAAAGGCCAAAAAGGGCCTGTTGTCTATGTGATACCTAAACATAAAGTCCTGACTATGTCAGCAGAATATATGTAGCCAAATGCTGCTTAGACTCATCTAAGCTCAGATTTCAAGGGCTGGTTCACAGATCTAAGCCCCTGGCAATGTGTGTGAAATAAGCAAAGCTCAAGTGTCAGTATCCCCGGGAGGAGCCTGCTCTCTGGATTACAGCAGGACTCCGGGCTAGAAGCAGCTCTGGCCACGGGCAGAGCTGGCAAAAGCAGCTGCTAAAATAGCTAACTGGCTATCAGTCAGCAGCTGCAAGCCCCAGCAACTGAGACCCTTCAGAAGAGCTGCAGCCCACTTTCCTCCCGAAAAAAAAAAAACAAAGCTGAAAATACAGGGGGGGTTGGAGCCGACCAGACACAGGCACATCCATGGTTCCTCAAATTCAGAAGGAATTAAGGTAGTCCATAAAACACAGTATAATATCCTTAACATCTGTTAAGCTTAAGAGACACTACGTCCCAAGAAACACTTCATAATCTCACATCAGTTCTAACATATTGTGCACTTGAAGATTAAAAACACGACCAAAAAAATGTGGACAAAAGCACCTTTTAAAATAGATGTAATGATTTGAAAGGATTTTTAATGATGACATGCAAAAACAACATACATATAAAAAGTGCAGGAAAGGAAGTAAATTCTGTCACTAGGTTTTCTAATGATTTTGAATAATTATGGCATGAGAGGTAAAAATCTTCATTGTGAATACAGCTATCTTAAGAGCCCCTAGCCTCTTGCTTTAATCTTAACCTTACCTGCTGCAGACAGAGAATCAGCGTCTTGGCACTCTGAATTTTGTTATTGTACCTCGTCTTGCTTAACGTTTCTTTAATTATGTCTCCAAAATCACTGTAGGTCTATTAACAGCAACAAAACAATTGAGAGTTATCATTCCCTTTCTTTAGCAGTGGGAGTACACAAACCACATGATAGTTCAAGTAACACAAGAAGTTCCTGAAACACTCCTAACATCAGAACATACAAGTTAAAAGATGAGAACTGGACCTTTTATAATATTTCATATATAAAGCAATGGTATGCTCCTTTAAGAGTAATATGAGGATCAAATTTACACTGAAATTGTTAAGTATTAACAAGTAATTGATTGTCAATTCTTAATTCATAATTGATTGTAATTCTTTAAAAATAGTAAAGCCTCATCAGGAGACAAATAAGAGTTTTCTGTACTTTACCAGTGCTTGCCATTGAAGCAAAGAACAAGATTCATATTCAGGTATTTCCAAAATCCTGTCAGTTGACTCAAGGAAACTGCCCACTCTGATGTCTGAACTCCTGTGTTCAGGATGTTCTTGGCCCTCCTGAAACCCCCTTCAGAGTGGCTGAAGCTCTACTAAATCCTAGTCATCCAAACCCTGGGACTCATGTGAAATGTAGGCACCTGCACATGCACTGTGTGAGCTGTATGAATTAAGCTGATCACTTCAGTGTGAGAACCTCAATAGATGAATCACTCTCCAGCCATAAGCTGCTGGGCTCCAGTGTGGCCTCTCTGGAGAAGCTGAGGAGCAGATATCCAGACACATGTCCTCTCTTCAATTTTCAGTTGCTTTGTCTGCAGTGAGGTACCTTTGTGGAACCAAGAGAGGAGATCTGCCCCACTCCTGCTTGTTTTTATAGCCCTTTTGGGATTATTCCAGGACACTGAGCCGTAACACTATTAACACCCTATCTTTCACAAGCACTGGAGTCACTTTCAAAAACTAACATGCACTGATAGGAAAAACAACCTTATCTAAAACATTACCTTCACATAATACTTATAGATCTCAGCAGCTGCAGTCATCTCTACCACGTTATGCACTATTAACTTGCAATATGCTGCCAGAAGACTCCGCTTTTTGTGCAAGTCATCAAGTTTGCAAGTTTCATCCTTTCCCTCTTCTGTCAGATCTAGGGAAACAAAAGCATTGAAGCTTTGTTCTATTACTTTATTCAAGGTATCTCAGTTTAAATGACCAACTTTCACCTAAACAGCACAGACTCAGCTGTTCAGTAACAGATGCCAGCACTCATTCCTGTGTATATCAGAAAACACAGGTTTATTCCCATTTTTCAAAGCTGCAGCTGGTAACAGTGAAAACAGTCTTCTTCCACAGTCTCCTACTCTGATCTTCATAGGACTTCAGAATTTCTACTAGTCAGAATCTCCAAGTACAACACTGCTCACAGCTACAGAACTCAACCAGCAACTAGAATAAAAGGCACAAACACACCAAATGGAAGGGACCAGAAAAACTACAACCACATTTTCTTTCCTAGAATAAAACAGACAGTGGAAAAGTAGCACATAACTCATCGGAAACCCTACAGAAGTTGTCACACAGTCAGCAAGAGTTCCAATGAAATTCTCCAAGTGCTTATCAACAAGAGTGAAAGGAAGAAAAGTCACTTAATAGCATTAAGAACATATTAAGTGTCTGGAATATGAGTTAGTTACTATCTGGATAACTCATGGGAAACAAATACTCTTAAGTGTATTCCAACAGTGCTACAAAGGTGCTTGGGGAGAGTTTCTTGCAGCAGGAGAGCCAAGACACAAGCTCTTTCCTGCTGTACATGCAAGCTATCAGCTACCAAAAGACTTATTTCTCTGAACTATAATTTTGATGTGGACTGTTTCTGCTTCTAGAATGACTGTGGGCCTGGAAAAAAACAAGGCAAATGACTGATCAAAAGTATCTGAAAGTTAGAGTTTAAACTGGAATGAAACAGCTGCCAGCTGTGCACACAGACAAGCACACATTGCATCACAAAATCACTTGTTCAGGAAGGAATCTGCAATGGAATGACAGGGATCCTTCGTAAGGAGAACTGAGAAATTGAAGGCATCATAGAATAAAGATTTGAAAGAGATTTCAGGCCATCTAACCCAAAGCAGGATCAATTTTATCAGTTTCAGATACATAACATGAACAACCTGAAACAGAATCTGCTTCAATAACTCCCACAACTATGATACTACAACCTACTTATGCAATCTTTTCTACTGTATCTTTACTAATTCAGATTCTCTTACTATCTATCTCCCTGTCGCAATTTTGGCCATGTAATGTTGCCCATCAGTGGTTCTTGCATATACACCATGACCTAAAAACGTGTGGTGCTCAAAACTGAACAGAGAACTCCAACTGAACAGCTGATGGGACAAGAGTTAGACATAGAAATCTAGAACAATGCTTGTTTTTTCAAAGAATGGCACTTGAACTTGGTCCTCAGAACCACAATGAACAATCTACACTCAAAACACTCCCAAAAGAAACCAATCTTCATAATTACAACCTCAATACAGCATCCAAATGTGTTTGAAAAAAGGCAGTAGAGCAACAAATACTACTTCCCACTGGACTGAGAGCAGCCCTGAGGAAAAGGACTGGGGGGGTGCTGGCTGATGAGAAGCTCAGCTAGACCTAGCAATGCGTGCTCACAGCCCAAAAGTCAGCTGTGTTCTGGGCTGCATCCAAAGCAGCGTGGACAGCAGGGCAAGGCTGGTGATTCTGCCCCTCTGCTCTGCTCTGGTGAGACCCCAGCTGGAGTGCTGTGCCCAGCTCTGGGGCCCCAACATAAGAAGGATGTGAACCTGCTGGAGTGAGTCCAGAGGAGGGTCATGAAGATGCTCAGAGGGCTGGAGCACCTTGCCTATGAAAACAGGTTGAGAGAGTTGGGGTTCTTCCACCTGGAAAAGGGAAGGTTCTGGGGAGACCCTGTAGCACCTTCAAGTACCTAAACAGGGCCAACAAGTGAGGTGGAAAGGGACTTCTTACAACAGGATGTAGTGATACAATGGGAAATGGCTTTAAACTGACAGAGACCAGGTTTATTTCTTAGACATAGGAAGAAATTCTTGACTGTGGTGATGGTGAGATACTGAAACAGGTTGCCCAGAGAAGTTTTGGATGCCCCATTCCATGTTCAAGGCCAGGCTGGATGGGGCTTTTGAGCAACCTGGTCTAGTGGAAGGTGTTTCTGTCCATGGCAGAGGTGTTTGGAACTAGATGATCATTAAGATCCCTTCCAACCCAAACCAGTCTGTAATTCTGTGAAATCTGCCCCACAGCCCCAAAACCAAAATTCACTGATTCTTTACTCTGATGGCTTAGAAGGGCCCATGCACTGACACGCTGCAACACTGCAAGGCCTTCCTCTAACACTATCATCTGGACCATGAAAGTCAGTCCATGAAACACTTTCACTCACCCAGCCCTGCTTTACTTCAGCCCCTTTTATCGTACAGGTAAATTGGCATCTGTATTCTGTGGTTAATCCACAGTCCATACAGATCAAAGAGTTACAGGGTTTTTTGTTTGTAAAGGAGCCCAACAAGAAAAAAAACAAAGCAACTCACAAAACAACAACAAAACAAAGGCCAACCCTTTTCCCTGATATATTCACTGCAGATGACAAATGATAGCAGTAGATTGTTTCTCCAGTGATGAAGATGTCTAACCTTTTTTTTCCTTTTCTTCATCCATGAAAACGTGTTCCTGGATAAATGAAAACAGCTTTTCCTGAAGTGATGTGTTAGGAAGATAACCTAGAAGTCCAACTGCTTCTTCATTATTATTTGAATCCAGGTGACTCAAAATCAGCAACCAGTCACAGAGAATCATGAAGGCCTGTACCAAGCAAATAAAGCCAAAGAAGGATTTAGAGACCGTGTTACTTTTCCTGCCAATTCCACTTTGCATTTCCATCAAACACAATCAAGTTTCCATCCCACTTCTTCCTTGCAAACTAAATATTTCTCTTTTCCTCAGCTCTGGTGAAATGCCCCAGCTAAATCCTTAAAAATCTTGTACGGCAGGATGCAGTGTATACAAGTATCATGCATGAATACCACCTAAAGATTTTCAAAGTTCCATGGGCAAGAAGAGCTGTATTATGTTGAAATACCCCTCTTTTAACACATGAACCACTGAACAATTTCTCCATTGCATTAATTCATAGCAAAACATTAATGAAGCGGTGATAACAACCAGTACACTGATAGGTCTAATCAAAAAACACGAAGATTTTCATTCAGATTGATGCCTTGATTCTGCCGACAGACTCATGCAGACACAAATCTATGCTTGACTAAAGCACTAACTTACAGCATTTTAACTAACATAACTTTAGTTTTTATTTAAAATAAATAATTGAAGACTGGGTTATTTGTTATGTGTTATTTCTCTGCTGAGACAAAAACATAGCAAAATTTTAATAGAATGAAACAGTATGAAAAAAAAGGCACGCATTTAAAAGGAGATCTGAGCACATATGCTCGTTAAGTGATAGAAAACCACAAACCTTTTCTCTTACATCTTTTTCCTTATGGTGCAAGAAGCATGTGCAAATCTGACTGAAACGTCTCAGCTCCCTTCTTAGTAGAAAAAGAGTCTCCTAAAAACACATTTAGGAAAAATGAAAGGACCAATATGTTAGAGACTATGATTCAACAGAGAATTACAAAACAAACAACAGTTGCATCTTTCTTCCACTCATATTATTCATTCAAGATAGCACAGCTGATGACATGATGAAAGAAGCTGGCATTTCACAGAACAGCTTACTAGCTATGAACAACTGCATCTGTCACAGCTGCTGAGGCCAGTGGAATTCAGCAAGTCACAAACTCTTTGTTTCTCCATCTGTAGGGAGGGCAGTGTGTCTTCTCTTATTCACTTCATCTTATCTGTATAAAGCAGTGATAACAATGGAAGTAGAGTCATAAAAACCTCTGGTCCATCCCACCTAACATTCAATGTGCACTGCCTTCTGCAGTTGGTTTTCTCCCTTCCTCCCCTAACGACTACAAAGGGAATAGAGTTTAACTTCAGCACTCAGAGACTTAAGACACCAGTCTTTGTTAAGATGAATCCAGCATGGGAGACCATTTGGTTTGCTCACAACCAAAAAAGTCACAAAAGACTTTCTGATCCTCCACCAGGTCCCAGCTGCACTGCACTGAGCTCTGAGCCATCAGTGTAAAAGGAATGCCCTTACAAGAGAGCCAGATTTCATGCTATGAAGCTCTACCTTTGTAAGAAAAGGGATCCATCCCAGGACATGCTGAGGAGAACCAGGTGAGGGGCAACACATTGCCTTAACACTGCTAGGGGAGGAGCAAGGGGGAAATAAAAGAGCTGCTGTCCAGGAATTTTTTTTTTTTTTATTTTTTTTTTCCTCTTGGAACTTTTCTACCTGCCAACATCCCAATTTGGCCCTGCAGAGTGGGCTGTCACATCTGCATCCAATCAAAATCTGCTCCCATATGAAAGGCGGAATTAAAAAACGTGCTGCCCCATTACAGAGTCGAGGTAACCGTGTCTGGAGTGGAAGGCAGAACACGTTAGGGCAGTGAGAGATGTGGACATCCACGCAGGAGTGGAATGGGACGGGAATAGCCAGTGAATCAGTGGTCAAACGGGTAACCTCCCAGCTAGCAGTGCTGACACAAATGTCCGTGTCAGCGCCCTGCCCTGCATGCGCGGGAGCACCAGGGAAGGGGACAGAATGACAAAGCAGCACTCAGTGGAGTCAGAAATCATCGTGAAGAGGAGCCCCACACTTTCACACACAAAACAAAACATAAAAGAGTTTTCCTTTCTGGTGTCCTAAACTAGACTTTCTTCTGACATACCTGCTGGAGCTTGGTACTTAATAAATTATGAAAGTAAATAGCCAACCGATGAGAAAATTACCACTTTCCTTGACCTTTCTGACAGAAATATGCAAGCAGGTAAATCAAGAAAATAAAAAAAAAAAAAAAGAAACAAAGCAAGTGAATGTCCTGGAGTTTTCATTGAATATTCTTTGTTGCTTAAAACAAGAAAACAACAAACTCTGGCAGTGAGACAAGTTCCTTATCTCCATCAAGCCCCAGGAATTTGATGCACATGCTTTGCAGTAAAAATAGCAGTGAACCACTGTTCCTGCAGACTGAAAAAGCACACACAGTTTAAAGGAAAAAAAAAAAAAAGAGAAGATAGAGAGAAAATGCCTCAATTCAATTTGGTTTCCTTAAGAAAACAGAAAAAATATCTTCTTATAAGCTTGCTTTCTCAAGAAATCTCAGAACAGGAAAATTAGCTTCAACTTTTATAAGCACAACTCTGGGTTTCAAAATTACATCAAGTGACCAACCTTGGGAGAATTTTCCGAAACTGCAGCTAATTGCCACAGGAGAGAAAAATATGTGCACTGGAGAGCTGGTAGGATAATCTGCAAATAAAAACACATGGCCTTTATTTACATGAAAGTCTCAGAAGCAAAAAGCTTAGGACTAAACAAAGCATTCAAGTCTGACATTCTGCAGGCTGCTTGCATGGACACTTCCCAGTTGTATTTAGATCCCTAAAATAAATTTAACAGGTTTACATACAAGCAAGCATTGCCCCCTGAGAAACTTCATTACCAAGGTGCTGCTTCTGCAGAGCTTCTCTGACATCTTGATGAGTTCAAGGGAAAGCAACCCACACATCAAAAAGCGTGTTCCCAGAGGCTCACTTTAGTTTAGCTCCTTGGGATTTCTTTGAAGCTTTTGATGAAAGGCAGACTCCTCCAGTGGCCAGTTCAGAGCAGAAGCCGAACCTTGGTGCTCCAATGCTCCATCTAAAGGAGTCCACCTTTACCCACTGGCTGCAGGCTCTCTCTACTCAACTAAACTTCATCCCTTGCCAAAAAAAAAAACAAGTTCTCTCTTGCAAACAGGGGCTGGTTAGCATTCATAACTGCTGAAGTATTTCACCTTGCAATCCTAGAACATACAACTCCATCTTCACACAATGTTTGAGGTGAGGCAACCAGATAACCAAAAGGCTGCAGCTGAGACAACTGGTAATTATAAACCACTACAATAAGAGTCAATATGTAAGCAAGAGATCCAAAGTATTCCAATTTCTGGTTACATGCAATCTACAAGGGGTTCCTCATGGTCCAAACAATTTTTTATGTACTGAAACTGAGACTGTGCGATCACTGGAAGTACTGAACATGACAAAGGATCGATCCAGATGTCAGACGATTATCACAATTCAGAAGAATCTCCAAAATTAATTAATATAAAGGCATAAATTTACAGATTCCAATAAAATTATACCAAAGACAGACTCAGTTTCCCAGACTGAGAAATGGACACAGCACCTTCCTGTCTCATAGGACACTGATATATAAGACTATTTAATACTTTGTATTTCTTTGTGCTTTCATCAAGAAAAACATATTTTACATCTAATGTTAAATATTAACTACTCACCAGACCAGGCAAACTGCCATGTTCCATTTCAAACACCAGGAACCTTAAAGTCTTGTCATACAGATTCCACTTGGTGAGATCATGGGCACTGCAGATGAAAAAGAAATAATAATGATACCCTAAGCAAGAAATGAAGACTCACCTGATCAAACAGGTTAAATGTATCCTATTTTTGCCTTCATATGATGTATAGCAATAACATTAAACAACTAAATATTAATTATAAGGAGGAAAAATTAAGTTTTCGTCATCTAACACTGCAACCTTTAGACCATAGCTTTACAGTCTGCATTCCTACTGCAAAACTGCAGTGTTATGAGGAGAGGAAAAAGAAGCTTGAGTTCTGAATCTTTTGCTATACTTTATGCATACTCTTTAAGTGCCCAAAAAGGTGTAAAGAACAATTTCCTCAGCCCACTCTAAAAAACTGTTTCTAATAGTCTTGAGTATGCTCAACTCAACATTACACTTCTCTTTGCAAAATCAGAGTAGCCTCAGCATGCTGGACAGGTAAAAGACACGTTCAGAAGAAGGCCCAATTCCCCAAACCTCTGTACTATCTTGCATGACAATTTACCCATCTCTGGAGAACCTAGGTTTTGAGAAATCATCTTTTAAAACAAAAGAAGATCAGACAAACATAAAATAAAAAGCAGATTACACCTACTGCAAAGAACGACTGTGTTCACTATACCCTCTTCAGACTGACCATCACTATTGTCAGTAAGGCTGTGAAAAAACATCCAACTAGGACAGAGGCACCACAGAGATGGGGATCTCTGTGTCCACTCTGACATCTCAATTTTGCAGAGTACACTTTTCAGCCACATTAGGGCTGATGCTCAGTAATGAGTCCAAAAATAATTCCATATCCAAAAGCACAGTTCTATTAAGAAGAAACTAAACTTTGCAGCACCTCTCATAGGGATCATTTTCATTCTCTTGTGAAAAACTCCACTAAACCCAACAAGTAATTCTCACTTTGCATGTGTAAGGTTGACACTTTAAGTATATGGAAATACAAATTGTGTAAATAAACATCTCACTTATGAAAAGCCGCTACTCTTCCCAAAGCAGAGTGCATCCGGGAAATTTCTCCTGCGTCCGTACAAAATCCTCCTTCCTAAATCATGGAAGTTTGGAAAAGAGAAAGGAATTAGCCAGTGTGTGCACCAAGGCAACTACTGTGTTCTCTTCCCAACCAACTCACAAGCTTGGATCACTCTCCAGCCCTCCTTTAACCTTTAACCACGCTACTCGTGTCTTGCTCTACAGCCAAAAGAAAACAATATAACTGCACAGAAATTTTGTATAAAGGAGAATCCCTGTCATTAATAAACAAATGGCAGCCTCCCTAGACTGCAGTATTACTAACACAGAGTAAAAAGTAGAAATTAGTCTAACATGGTCCCTCACACAGCTGTTAAGGATCTCTGGAAAGCTAAGTGTTCACATGGTGCTGACCTTCCTTGCTTCCATCTGCCAGATCACATTCAAAGATAGCTAAAAATATATTAAATACTTTCCCATAGATGCAATTGCTGTAGTTTCCACAAGCATACTATGTGATTCTGGGGGACGAAATATACAACCAGGAATTAGAAGGGAGGAGTTCCAGGAGAAAAATCTCTTTATTTAGATATAGACCACACTACGGAGGAGTCGAAGAATCCCTGGTCTTGCACTTATCTTGTTTCTCATAAGTACACATTCTCCCACATTGACACAGATCTCTATTTAAGACCAATAAAATTAATCCAATCTGAGGTTAGGGGATTTTTTGGCTTGACACGTTTTGCAATATCCCCGTGTGCAATAAAAACCTGCCAGTGTTAACTCTCATACCATGGCATGACACCTGTTCATGATGGCACAGTTGATCAGATCAGCTGCAGGCTTCTGTTGTTCAGCTCAGCCAGCAAGCTATTCATATCCCCACCAGCTGTTTCTGCTTTTTAGACCTAATGAAAAACTTTGAGGGAGACTGCAGTCCTCTTTCAAGGGGAAAGTCATTACTTCAAAGACCCTCAACGCTATACAATCTGCATTACAGACTGCTGTTTGCTGGGGTTTTTTCCCTACAT
>WAAG01018299.1:293-20516 GCA_013390105.1 Tichodroma muraria | reverse complement strand
TCCTCGAGCATTTCAGGGAGATCAGTCATAACAAAGAGCAACACAGGAGGCAGGGAAGGAAAACCTGGGGCTTTAGGAGCAAGACAGGCAAAGCTGCTTGAGGGAAGGGTGCATGGCATGAACTCCCCAAACTCACACAGGCGTGAACCTCCTGAATTTCCTGATCATCAAGAAGAGACTCAGAGTTGCCAGGGATTCTTCCAGCCCAACAGGGCAGGAGGACCCCTCCACCATTTCCCATCCACCACACAGCCAAGTGAGGAGAAATGTAATTGCTTTGGGTAGGAGGCACAATAAGACATGAAATACAAACGTGTCTTTCGTAGAATTTGTAGGCCATAAAAAGTATTTTAATGACATCTGGTGCAGGGGTGTGTTGAAGCTTAATTAATTAATCCTTGCAAAGAACTTGGAAATTCTGGGATCAAAGGTGTTGCAGAAGTGCAAAATGTCATTATTATACCTATAAACGTGTGCTTGTTAAGTTAAATGCTGTTTATTTATTGCCACTATATACTTGTTCAGCAGTGTATATCAAGTATTTTACGAACGTTTTTAAAGTACAGGTTTTTATCACATAAAACTGTCCCTGCCTCAGCCCCCTGCACAGGCTGTCAGGTACTGCTGGTACTGAATTTCAAAACATGTAATTGAGTCTGATAATGCCTCTGCTTCTAGGTTAGTTTTGTTATTATTTTTTGGTGTGTCTGTGGTGTTTTCCAGTCTGTAATATTAACATGGATGCTGCTGCACAAGAAGCAGAGATTATGCACAGTGGTCCATAGCCATGACTAAAACCTCCAAAATTAACTTCAGGGTTGGTTTCAGCTTGGTACGTGGTTGCAGTTTTCTGTTCCCTCTCTCTTCCTTTCTGTTCCTAGAATCATTAAGGTTGGAAAAAACCTCAAAGATGGAGTTTTCACCCTTCAACCAAACGCCCCCATGCTCACTAAACCATGTCACAAAGTGCCACATCTACTCGTGCTTTGGACAATTCCAGGGCTGGTGACTCCACCGCTGCCCTGGGCAACATTTTCCATTGCTTAACCTCCCTTTCAGTGCAAAAATTTTTTCCTAATATCCAACCTGAATGTCCTCCGGAGGAATTTGAGGCCATTTCCCCTTTTCCTATTCTGTATTCTAACAGCTGTCCTGCACAATTAAAAATATTGCATTTAAGTTTGTTGATTCCATGCATAATTTGACTTGAATTCATTGAATTGAGCTCTCCCACCCACCTAGAATTTTTTGTTTCATTGGGTTTTTCTTGTTTTCTTTCTTTTTTTTTCCTGTGTAGCAATTTATAAATAATAGAAACCATAATCAATGCTGTGTTCCCACTAATTCAAGATTTAACGTTGGAGATTGTTTGCAAATCAGAGGAGCAGTGCACGTGCATCCTCAGCAGTCAGTTAGAGTGCGTGGTCTTTTTTTTTCCTCCTCTATTTGAGTATGTAGTAAAATTATTCTTTTCCTTAGATTTATTTCAGCTTTTGTTAAATGATTGGCTTTATGGCTTCCCATAGTTACATGGAATCTTCTGGCTGACACCAGTAAAAAAAGTTTAGAAATTCTCTCCCTGTGATTCATAGCAGCATTATTTAGACTAAATTTGTAAATTCTGTGCAGATGACAATAGCATCTTTGTAAGTCTTTTAAAATATAAATGAAATATGAGTTTTCTTTCAAGGTACAAAATGTCATTAAGGGCTCAGGTGGTTAAAATCAACATGAAAAATACATGCTGCATTTTCCCTCCTTAAATGCAATAATGTAATCAGATTTCAAGTCATCTTACCTACCTCACTTACAGCTTTATGGAGATTAATTAGTTTTTAGCCCCCAGTCACATGATCTTTTCTGACTGCCATTTAGCTACATTTGCTATCTGACTTGAACCTGTAAGCTGTCTCCAGCCCCAGAGGACAGATTAAATTTTAGTATTGGTTGCCTTCTTCCTTTGATTTAAAGGTAGATAGTTAGAGCCATAGTTCAATTATTCTTTGTTGTTAATTAGCCATGTGTTGTCATCATTTCTTTGGGCAAAGCATGTGCTTGATGAAAGAGGTGAAAAATGGCTTAAGAGTAGGAGGCAACTTTCATGTGTTTGAGCTGAAAAAGATTTTTCCTGATCAGGTGCAGAACCATAAAAACACTTTTAATTCTCATCTGTATCATCCACCTCTCCCTGCTTTGTGTATGCCTGGCTTTTATGCACTGCTGATCGATAAGGTTACCTTCTCATTTCTGTAAAACGAGCTGGCCAGAGAGGAGGAGAGGAAATATTTCAGTTCTCTTTCCCAAGCAGGAGTAAGGTGAGTTTGTGTGTGTGTGTGGCTGCGACTTGGCTTTTGTTTTCTAAATTTTCCCCTTAAATTAACTTGAACACTTTTTCTATAATGTGATTTTATGTAAAGGGAATGTTTTATTCCTTGTTGAAAATGATTTCCAGGGCCATTTAATATCCAAATAAATTCCCTTCTTCTCTCCTAAGTGTATTAGAGACAATAAATGTAGATTGGATAAAACTCTGTAGACAAAATCCTGCCCTTAATTCTGGGTATCCTGTTTACTTCAGTGAAATCCTCCTTTCTCGAGTCAGAAAAGTACATTTTGGCCCATACTCTGAAAAGAGAAGAAATGGATAAGCTTCAGGGGGAAAATGGAAGGATTTTTTTTTTTTCTGTTTGTGATTAAAAATAAAGAAGTAAATAATAAAGGGATTTGACTAGTGTTGGGGCTTAGGATGGTGTATAACCGGGCTCCTCAGCACATATAACAAAAGATCAAAGGCATCTCTGCCTCACATAAGTAAAGGAGTTCTTGGAGTGAAGGCTGTGTGGTTTTTCCTTAGGTGAGGGCTGGAGGAGAGTTAAGATAATGAAGGTGTTATCTATTACACGTTGAGAAAACATCAGAGCCAAACCCATGGAAGCCTTTATACGGACATTACATGTGGCTGCCTATTTGCCATTTGTTTCCCAAATTTCCTCTAATTTGCTCTTCAGCAAACATTCACCTTGGTTAAATAGGACTCGGCTCAGCAATATTCCGCAGAACCACGGCATTTCCTGGCTTCGGCCACCAAGGCTCTGCAGGATTTTCACTGCTCAGGTGTTGCAAAGCCTAATCCTTATTCAGGAACCAAAATGATCCACTTTCCTTGCCTGCGGTGCTTGGATCCCTGCCTTTGGCAGTAGCCCCAGACTCCTGCAGAAGATGAAGACATCCCTCCATGCCTATAGATGGAAAGGCGCCAACATGGATGCCATCAGAAGGACGCAGCTGAGCATATGCTGAGAAAATTGTGGCATCCATACTGTACATGGGGAAGGGCTGACTGAACACACCAGTTTGTTGAAGCTTATGGCCCTGAAAAGGAAACATAGGTTTCCTGTAAATGTCATTCAGGGATATGCTAACTGTTATTTCCTGGCGCTGGATCATGATGCTTTCAACACATTCTGTTCATCTACCTCTGCTGCCTGCCTGCCTGGCTGTGCACAGCGATAGCTCTCCTGTCTTCTCACCTTTCCCTCCTCCCTGCGCAAGGCTAAGGTAAGAGACACTCAGGCAAAAGGGAAAAAAAATGGCTTGGGGATAGAGCACCAAGGGGAAAAAAAATTAAAAGGGATGGTTCGGTGTTGCATGCCTTCCCCTGGTTGCCACCTTACTGGTGTGCTTGGGCTCCATCCCTTTGACTCCATTAGGAGGGAACTCATCCCCTGGTACCATTCTGCCATGGAATTCCATTTGTACAGATTGGTTGCAGCCTTAGTGCCCATGCCAGAGATGCTCCACTGTAGAATCTTCAAGGGTTTCCCCACGTTCCTCCTGCAATGCGAATTGTCTCTTCTTCTGCCTGCATTCCTCACATCCCTCCTTCCCTCCAGCTGCTGTGCTTTGGGGTGGAGGTGTCAGCCAGTGGGATGGGGCATCAGGGAGATGCACAGTCAGGTGTCAGAATCACACCATCCACCTTGGGTTGGTACCTGGGCCTGGCTGCTTCTCCTTCCAGTGCAGAGAAAGTAAATGTAAAAAGGTAAATTCTTACAATTTATCTGCTGAGGGCATCCTTCCAAGCCAGGGGCACGGACCCTGAGCTTTTGCCCCGGTGATAAAGGGGCTGTGTTATCTCCATTCCAGCTCCGCGCCGATGAAAAGCAAGTTTCTGTGTCTGGTGAATAAGGGCCATTGTTTTGGGGATAATGAGGCTCCACTCCCTTTTGGCTGCCCGTGAAAGGCCCGGGCAGTGGCCAAGGAGCCGCGCCGCGGGTCCGCCGGGCGCGTGCTGATTGTGGGGGTGACAGGGCTGATTTTCACAGCTATCATTAAACACCGTGGCAGTGGGACTGTGCTCCGTGTCTCACTACATCAGCCCTCCATAAACAAGCAACTGGCCACAGGGCTGCCACCTCCTACCAGCTGCCCTTTGCCACCAGGCCCTGGTGTTGGTTTCGTTAGATTCCCAACTCCCTCTTCCTCACACAAATCAAGAAAGGAAATTGTTTAAAAATTCAATATTTTCTAAATTTCTATATCTATTCCCGTATTTCATCTCTATATTATCATACTCCTAAAAATTCTATATTTGTGTGCATAGAAAAAAAAAAAAGTAGATTAAGCCTGGATACCAGTATGCCAATTTATGTTGTACCACAAATAATGCTTTAATTAACATGATAAGGAAATCATGATAACATGAAACTAAGCAGGTGCTCAAATCAGTATCAGGACAGTCTGGAAAATTGTGGTCGAAGCTCCAGGTGAAATCTGGTGAAGTTGTGGGCTGACGTCTCTTTTTAACTGCTGAAATATGAACATGAGCACTTTTTTTACAAGTACTTTTATCTTGGACTGTCTGTGTTTGGGGAGCTCTGACCTAAGTGTCATATGTCACATTCAATGAGAGTAAGGAACCAAAAAAGGCCTTTTTATCATTATTGTTTTCAATGGGTGTTTTCCTAAGCAAAAAAAATTCCTAGGTTTTATAAGAGACAACAGTTCCCATTAGAAATAGGAAGCGTGGCTTGCCAAAATGCTGCAGCAAGACCCTCATGGTGCCAGACAGGCAGCAGGGAGCAAGGAAAACCCCTCACTTTGGATGGTGGTGCCCTGGATCAGGCAAGGAAAGAACAGGAAATTCAGGGAAAATGTGTAGTTAAAGCAAGGAACAGCAGTACTGATTTCTGTGAATAACAGATGAGATTCCAGGAGTTTGCTGGGGTCTGGTGGCCCACGGGGGCTCATCACTGGCCATCCCCAGAGATCTATGGCCCACTGGGGACAAAGCATACCGTGTGTATCTCCTGCCTGCTGTGGACTTTGGGGTGCCCAGTTTTGGGTCATCTTGCCCATCTTCTTGTTCCTCTTTGGAGGGGTTGAGGGCAGATGCTGAGCATTTTTGGAAAACTCTCCCTCTTTGGAGAATGCCATTTCTCCAGTTGTCAGGAATGCAAAAAAATAAGAGAAAAGCCAAAAACCCCAAGATTTTCACCACAAAGATCTACTTTACAACTGGCTCTGAGCATGACCAGGTTTGCTTAGAGTGGAACCATCTCTGAGGCAAATGCTTAACACAAGGAGGCAAAGGAAGCATTGCTGTGAGGATGCCTCTTCCAGCCATTCCCAGATGCAGAAAGCAGCAGTATTCCCTGCGTTTCCCTCCAGGAAACGATTGCTCATGTAGGCTGCATTATTAGATACCTGTTATTTACTGAGGCAGTTGAACCAAAGACCTGGGCACTACTGGACCCAGTTCATGGATATTTATTGCACCAAATCCAATCTATAATATAGTGTCAGCCTTGTACCAAAGCAGGAGACAGTTGTATTTATGATTATTAGTACAATATTGAATCATCCTGAACCAATTACTGGTCCAATTACTGTGTCATTATTATCTTCTGAATAGGGCTTGATTTGTCTGTGATAAATATGATGCAATTAAACTACCTTTTTACATAATAAAACACTGCAGGTGTTTATTCTTAAGGGTTTACGGATACCAACAACCAATAGATTTAATTAAAAAAATCCTTGAAATAAATGTGAATTTCATTAAATTGTTCTAGCACTGGTGAATATTTTAAGACTATCTACCAAAAGATTCTCTCCCTATAATCTGTCTTAAAAGCTATGCTAAGTGCACAAAAACAATGACCTCAGCTTTTTAATGTTTCAATAATTAATAACATTTCTTTAAAGAACATGTAATTGGTCTGTAATAGTATAACTTAAGAAACAAAAAAGTTATATGGGTCAAATTTCTATTACCATTGTGTCAGTGTGAGGGATAAATGTATTCTGGCTTAACAAAAAAATCTTCTTAAATTCAAATTTTCTGCTCCATAATTTTAAATTTAATCTTACATTTTTAACACTACAGCCATAAACATAATATTGACTTCACTCCTGTTTGGTACTAGGAATGGGTACAGAACTATGCTGTATTGGCTTTAGATTCTGAAAAGAACAGATCATTAATGTGAAATCCTACCTGGAATTGTTTTGTGTCTCAGCACTGGGGATAAGTACTATAGCTTTAGCTATAAACCAGCCAAATGGGAATGGGAATAAAACCCATTGCTGGGCTGGGTTATGCTGGTTGTCAGAAAGGAGAATCCCCTTTCCCAGCTTTTCTGTTTGGCTTCCCTGTGCTGCAGAGTTTGAAGGAATAGTGGTGTCGGTATTGCCATTTTTTTCCCTCCCACTGCTCAATTCAGCACCTGATCATG
The DNA here is from genome assembly GCA_013390105.1 of Tichodroma muraria. Classification (NCBI taxonomy): domain Eukaryota; kingdom Metazoa; phylum Chordata; class Aves; order Passeriformes; family Sittidae; genus Tichodroma; species Tichodroma muraria. The sequence continues at coordinate 13,779 of WAAG01018299.1, read as the reverse complement.
GAATTTGGGGTTATCTTGTGTGTGTTGGGTTTGTCTTTTCTCTCTGTGGATTGTGGCAGCGCAGGATGTCAGGAGAAAGAGCAGGGCTCCTGGAGACAGGCTGGATGTTTGATATGGGAAATTCTTTCTGTGTTGGAGCAGAAAAGGCCCAAAATTTTTTCTACCAACACTCGTAGCTGAGTCCAGGGCAGGAAGGAGCTTGTGATGCAGTTCCACAGACACAGCAGGGAGGAATGCAGCAGAGTTAGGGGTCAGCTCCAGAGGAAGTGTGATGCTGACCCACACCTAACTGGGCCCATGGACCCCTGGCTCTACAGCAGGGAAGCTCCTGGGGCTCCAGACTCCAAAATAACCCTTGCATTTGCAGGTTTGCTTTTATATCTGAATTGCATTTGATCGTTATCAGCTAGATCCTTTTATGCACACTTCCAGACATCTGTATTCTTCCCACTGAATGCATTCTAAGGAGTAGCTGTGAGATGCTTTAGCAGAGGATCTCTCCTGACTCTCTAACCCTTCACAGGAGTGCTCATGGCTCTGTGGAATAGCATTTCAGGACAGGACACACCCCAGCTTCCCACCCTGCACCCTTGGGATGTGCCTCTGCACCTCCACAGCTTCACCCATTCCCTCCCATCCATCTTCCCTGTAGCACGGGCCAGGCTGGATGATAAAATAAAGCTTTTTCAAAAGGTTTATTAAGCAGGACTTAAGGTCAGGCTTTTAGCTAGAAGGCTGGAAACGAAAGGTTACAAGCAAAACAAATACAAACACAATCCCAGCCTAAGCTTAAACAACTGGATTCCTTTTCAATTGCTTGGTCTGGTTTCTCAGATCCTAAAGACACACTGCAGCTGTTGGGATTTGAAGCATCCCTCACTTCTGCCCTAAGTCCTGGTGCTGTGGTCAGGCACAGGCAGCTTGGGTTCCCTCCTCCTCCTCCTCTTTCTGCAGCTCCCAGGGCACAGTGACACTCTTCTGCTTTGAGACAAGACCAAATTTTTGGTGGAATGACCCTGCTGTAGACACAGCACGTAGGCAGTGTGTGTTTCCTCCTCCTGCCCCTCACCTCTTTGTGCAGCACCAGAGAAGTTCTGGGTGTTCCCATCCTGGAGACCAGATCTGGGTGCTCCCACCTCGGTTTTGAGATGCTCATAAAGGCATTGGGGGATGCTGATTCCTTCAGGCCCATTTCAGCTCCTCATCTCCACCTCTGGGGCTGCCTGCTGGCCTTCTCACCCATCCTTGCTTCTAACATCCAGGTATGGAGTAGCTCCTGCAGCATCCCTCTTGTTTGCTGTGTAGGACCCACCCAGGGGTCTGCACTGCTCTGCCACCCCCCTGAAGGGTTTTGGCACCAAAACTGGAAGAAAGGATGAAGTTAATTACATTTTCAGCTTGTTTGCAAAGTAAGACTGATTAGGGCAGAAAGCCTTACTTAATGAGGGACAATGTGATGAGGGACAATGAAATAACCCAGGTGAGCTTTGTGCCTGGTTGGGGATGTTACACTCTCTTGGATGACAATGCCCTGATTTAAATTAGTCACAGCCCTACTCTGAAGCGCGGATCAATAAACACTGAAACAGAAACACACGGAGAAGGAGAGCTAAATTATGGGAGGAAAAAAACAATATGGCCCCCCCAATCAAATGACAATCTAATGGAAGCATCCTGGATAGCTGATTCTGATAATTTCTTCAAAACAGCCAACACATTTGGGATTCTACTTCAGCCCCTCTGCTATCAAGAGCTCTGGTCCCTGTTGGATTCCAGCATCAGTTTTGAGGTCTGTACCCCTGGGATGTGTCTGCCACGGAGCACCAGGGAGCACAGCAGGTCTCAAAGACAAAAAGTATTACTGGGTGGATAATTGCCCACCTTGTAATAACTTACTGGGGACCTGATACTTTTATCATTTATCACAAACAACTCCATGGTGTAATAATATAGGAAGTATCATTGGTGCTATATAAAAAGTGATGGTGCAAATTGCACTTCTCTTTCTGCTGAATGGTGCTAAATAGCAGGGAGTTCCCATTCTTTTATTGCCAGGATTTCGATAATTGTAGATGTGCATTTGCAGGGATCAATTGATAATTTGGATCACATGCCATCAATATTTCATTTTCTCTATATTTTTAAATGAAAGGAAGAAGCCCAATTTCACAGTGGTAAGATTAAAAAAAGAATCTCATTTTGTTTTCCTGTCTGCTGTTAAGGAAAAAAGCTCATTTCTTGCAGCATAAAGGGATATTAATGAATGCAAAGAGCATTTTCCATATTGCAGAATAAAATTTACTGTTCTAACCAAAGATATTTTATATAAATTAAGAGTTTGTTTAAAAAAAATCGAAAATGGGAACTCAATTCTAGACAACACTTAATTTAAACTAAGTGTTAAAATAAAAGCAATAACACTGAGAATAAATTAATGAACTACAATTAACTATATTTACAATAAGTGGTTTGGTTGGAAACACCTATTCCCTATACTGATAAAATAAAACCTGCATTCTGCAAAAGCTGAAATAAGTTAAATGAAGATGCTTTTAACAAGGTTATTACTTAAGCAATGACAGGTTTACAGATTTTAGCACCATTGGGTTTTCACAGGAGCTGCAGCAAGTGCTAAAATAACACACACCTTCAGGTTCATTAAATCCACCAGTGTGATGAAATAACTGATATTTTTCTATATTACTACAGTGCCTCAAAGAACTGACTATAAATAAGATACACTAATAACAACTGTTTGCAGTAGTAAAACAATAAAATAATTCTTCCAGGCTTATATGCAAAGGAAGAAATAAGTGTAAGGCAGACTGTTAACAGAGTTATATCTGGTGACTTTAATTCTACTGGTGCCATGCCTTCAGCCATTTACTTGTCATAGAAATGCCCTATAAAATGTTTTATCACTCATTGTGGCAGGAAGAAATTTGTTTAAAGGCTGCATAAAGAGGGGGCTCCCGTCCCGAAATGCTCTCTAATCTGGTGTTTATTGGAGCATTTCTGAAGCCCAGCTTATGTGAAGAACTGATTTTTAAAAAGGAGCATTTCAGATGGTAGTAAATCCCACATTATGCCCTGTTTGGGCAAGAACCAATGCTGGGGGGAAAAGAAGCAGATTTCTAATAAATCAATGGAGTGTGGCCTTTGGAGACCTGGGAGGCATATGGGCCGTAATAGAGTTTCCCAGGTTGTTCCGTGAACGATTCCATCTGGATGAGGGCTCGGTGCTATTCGCAGCCTCCTTCTCCCCTAAAACACCTCCAATCTCCCCCGCAGCCCCTCTCTCAAATGTCAGACCACCTGGGATCCGCAGCTGTCGGGCTGAAAGTGGAGCTGCCGGGGCGGCCACGGCCCCGCCGCCGTCGGGGCAAACCGGGGCTGCGCTTTGCACCCGGTGTGGTGCTGGACACGGCGCTCCCTTGTGTGCAAAGTTATGGGTCTAACGTGCTCTGTGCACAGAGTCCCAGTGCCAGCAGGACAACGGGCAAAGGTTTTAGGATGGAGGCCAGATTTAGGTTAGAGATAAGGAAGAAATTTGTGGCTCGGAGGGTGGCGAGGCCCGGGCAAAGATTTTAGGATGGAGGTCAGATTTAGGTTAGAGATGAGGAAGAAATTTGTGGCTCGGAGGGTGGCGAGGCCCTGGCACAGGTTGCCCAGAGAAGCTGGCACTGCCCCTGGATCCCTGGAGGTGTTCCAGGAAAGTGTGGACGGGGTTTGGAGCAGCTTGGTCTGGAGGAAGGTGTCCCTACCCATGGCAGGAGGTTGAATTAGATGAGTTTTAATGCCCCTACCACCTCAACCTGTTCTGTGATTCCATGATTCTGCATATAAGCGTGTGCACATGTGTGTATATACGTATATAAACACAAGTCTTTAAACGTGTCTTTGCACACCTAAGCAGTTGCAATAACTGTTTCCAGTGCCTGGGTTTGGTCTCCATGTCGGTGCTGTTCCCTCCACGCTGATGGAGAGGTAAAGCAGGAGTCACTCTGTTGCAGTCAGAGGGTCTAAAACACCAATAAATGGGGTCAATCAACCCCATGATGTAGCAGGCTTGCTTCAATTTTGCAATGCCACATCTTGCCTCTGAGCAATTTGCAATTTTGTTCTCTGGGGTGATCACAGAATCACAGACTGGTTTGCGTTGGAAGGGACCTTAAACTCATCTCATTCCACTCCCTGCCATGGGCAGAGGCACCTTCCACTAGACCAGTTTGCTCCAAGCTGCATCCAACCTGGCCTTGAGCAAAAACTGCGTAATGTGGCCCTGGAGGACATGGTTTTGGGGTGGGTTTGGCAGTGTTACATTAACAGTTGGACTTGATGGTTTTAGAGGGCTTTTCCTGGCCTGACAGTTCTGTGATCTGTAAGCTGCTGTTTTGTTCACCCTTAGGGAAGAGCGTGCAGCCCACCGTGCTCCAAAAACACTGCTGAGTGAAGGAACTGCAGGATGCACATCTCAGGTAAACAAGATATGAAGAGCACATTGCACCTGGGCAAAAACCTTTTAATTTTATAATTAATTTAGTTTATATCCCGCTTGTAACATCTCTCTGAGAAGAGCAATAGGACCATTTTATTGGTGAATATGCAGGGCCACAGCAACATTAAATGATTCTGAGGCCTTCGACACAAAAGAGCTGCTACTGGCCCATAAATAAAAAAGATGTTTTTCATTACAAGTCCTTTATCTTGGGAGTTTCCCTCCCACCTGGAATATACACAGCTCACAGTCACTGATCTTTTGGAGTTATTAATCCATTTAGATATTTTTGTAAACTGCTTGAAACTTTGGGAGAGAGTCAGGTTTGAGTGCCTGGTGTTATTAATAATTTATGCTTTGTGCGAAAAGAAAATTGATCCGAAGCATCCTGGAGAGGCCAATCCATGCTGCCTCTGTGATCAGCTGAGACACAAATTAAATGTGAGGAATGAATGGAAATATATCATGGAGAAAAGCTGCACAGACTCATTCCAAGCCAGGAGGTGCAGAGCTGGTGAGGGTTGTCAAAGGGAAGAGCACGGTGTCCTTTGAAGCCCGGTCATGGAGACAAGGATGTGGGAAAAGATCCTGCAGCAAAAAGTGGGCAAAAGTTCTTAAGAGGAGGACGAGAGCAGCTCTGTTTCCTGAAGGCAGCACTCCAGATCAAACAGCTCTTTGTGGAAATGTTCAAAACCAACCCAAACCACCTCATCCTGGGTTAAAGATGAGCTCCAGTACCTGGGGCTGGATGGGAGGTCAAAGGAGGAGCACTGGGGGACATCAGTGTATGCTGAGGCTGTGCTGGAGCTATGAGATGGACCTGTTGTGTCAAAGGTAAGAGTTTATATTTCCTCCTAAGAAAGATAAATGTTCAGAAAATAATCCCTAATGGAATTTGTGAAGCGTTTGCTGAGCTTTAATTTCATCCTGGATACACTGATGCATCCTTTGTTTCTCTTTGCTGTTCTTGTGTTTAAAGTCACTTCTACTAGAAGTCACACATATCTGACCCAGAAATAGAAGAATTTCACAGTCTCTGAGGAAATGTGCTGAAGGGAGGTATTCTGGAGCTTTACTGCTGGGAATGAAGCCTCCTGCCCATTTGTTTACCACAGAGAGAGCCCAGGAGAAGGACTAAGTGCTGGAGTGAAGGAGGTGGTGCAGAGGTCACTGCAGGCACCTGCTGTTTCTGGAGGTTTCTGCTTTGAGGTACGTGCTGACTTTGGACAGGTGAGCCGCCATGGACCGGTAGAACCTTTTATCAGATATTTTTTCCTGTATGTTTTAATTCCTACACATGAATAAGCATGTAAATGAATCCTGGAGGTACTTCTTGTCTTTGTAAGGGTGAAGTGTGAAGATAAATGCATCTACATATTTATGTGCCCCTGTCAGTCTTGATACCCTACTTGTTAATGTGATAGTGTCATCTAAGTTCTGTTATACTTAGTTCAGGACAAGTTCATTGCCTGTTCTTTCTGCCCTGGCAAATGAACACCTATTTCAGTCAGGTAAACCAGAATAAATTCCTTGATCAGGGGACTCAGGTTCTTTTGCCATTCCTGCTTAAAAATACTGGGAAATGCTTATGCTCAGGGAAAAATGAGATGTCTGACACTGAAAAATGCTGTGAATTAATATGGTATAGTGGGGCAAAATAATTTAATTATATGTTTGTATAAATTATTTTCTCTGTTCTAAAATCCTGGAATAATAGAATCATTTGGGTTAAAGGCTCCTCAAAGATCTTCTCGTTCTATCCCCCGCCATGAGCAGGGAAACCTCCCACTATCCCAGGTTGCTCCAAGCCCCATCCAACCTGGCCTTGGACACTTCCAGGGATCCAGGGGCAGCCCCAACTTCTCTGGGCAACCTGTGCCAGGGCCTCACCACCCTCACAGGGAACATGAACACATCACCATTTGGCACGTTGTGGTCCAAATCATTACTGCTCTGGCCCTTGACACACAAAATGGTTTGACACAAAACAAATCTGTTGTTTACACCCTGCAAACATCACATGCTAATCATGAAGAGTTGTTCTGTTCTGAACACACCTGTGTGAAGCATTGATCTGGAGCACTGCATCCCTGTTTATCCCGCTGTGCCCACGGCATCGGATCACGAGGAGCAAACGCAGCCTGAGGGCAGGTGACCTGTCAGAGCAATAAATTGTCACCCTGGATTTTTCAGTCCTTGGCTGCTCTGTCGAGATGCTGGTCAGGGTGCCAAGTTTAAAGCTGTTCCTAATGATTTGCCACTTTGCTGTTGAAACTGAAGTAGGAGTGGGAACATGTCAGCTTTGGCCAACCAGTAATCGGTGCTTGAAGGCGATGAGCACCAAAATACTTTTTGGCCACTGTTCATTAATTTTCTCTAAATTCCAAGGGGAAAATGTCAAATTTTTGCCTTTTTTTTTTTTTCCTTGCAGGTTCAGTGCCAGGTCCACAGTCTGGTTTAACAAAGGCCACTAGTCCACATCCCTCTCCCATGGGGCCCCACATGAAAAACAGGAGTTTGAGAAGGAGAGTCAAGGTTTGGAACCATCAAATCCTAGAATGATTTGGGTTGGAAAGTACCTTAAAGATTATCTCATTCCACTCCCTGCCATGGGCAGGGACACCTTCCATTGTCTCAGGCTGCTCCAAGTCCCATCCTACTTGGGCTTGGACACTTCTGGGATCCAGGGGCAGCCACAGCTGCTCTGGGCACCCTGTGCCAGGGCCTTCCACCCTCACTGGAAAGAATTTCTTCCTAATTTCTAACCCTGCCCTCCATCAGTGATGTATTTCTCCTCCATGGACATTCTCCGTTTCCTGTTTTATTGTTTTCATGAAGGTTTATCATCTCACCATATATCCAATATTCAAATATCCTTCAGGAAGGGAATGCTGGACTCTTGTTGAGAGTCTGGAGGTCTCTGCAGTGGTTTTGCGCAAGTTATCTAGAAAGAGGACAAAGTCTTCTGGTTGAGAATTTGTGGCATGTAGGTCTGAGTAGGAGAAACTGTAGTTTCCAATTCATCACTGGTGTTTCAGCCCAGAGCTTTCCCACATCTCATAAGCTGCTTTGAGCCCATGCAGTTCACAGACTGGAAAAAAAAGAAATTGAAGAAGCAAAAATAAATATTAAAGCACGTAAGAATTAAATATCACCTATTCAAATAGCAATTATGCCGTTGAAAACAAGATCACCACACCTGTACAAGAAAAGACAACCAAGCCTATAACATCTGTTTGGATCCACCTGCCAAGCACCTGTTCTGCTGTTTCAATGCCATTTGATTGCTGGAGATGTAGAGGCTCTTGTGAGGTAATGAGTGATTTTACATTATGCATGATTGAAAACAGGTGTTCTAATGCTGTACAATTCAATGCATGAATAATTCAGTTTGTTTAGAGCAAGATCTTTAAAAGAAATATGGTCTTTATTTTTTTTTTATATAAATATTAAGGTTATTCTCTGTAATGTATGGTGGCTGGTCTTTTCAGCATTCTCACTGATGACCATTTTTGTATAATTTTATGTGTAGGAAATAACATCGTGAAAGGTAAAAAAAAAAAAAATTATACCTAAAGCACATAAGCAATGAAAATTGAAAGCTTTCTTTAGCAAGGAGGGGGGGAAAAAAACCTGTCAGTGTTCTAAGGGAGAGAGCCAGATGACTTTTGGCAAAGCCTGCTTCTCACCACTAACAAAACAGCCCAAGAGCTTAATTATAGAGAGGGGTGAATGTGCCTCAGGGATATGTAAGTAGCTAGTCCATCTCTTGGTCCGAATTCCAGCTGAGTCTGAATACGTTTAAGAATTTGTGTTGTTTTTTTCTCTTTCTCCCTCTCTTTTCCCTCATGATTATGGAAAGGTTTCTTGCACAGTTGTATGCTTTGTGCTGATGGAAGGTGCTGCAGACTCAGGTCTTTATCCTCAGATCAGTTTCCATGCTGGGAACTTCAGGATGCAACATCCCATGCTCATCCTGGAGAATTCAGCAGCTGCCTGGGATCATCTCCCAGGCATGGAGGTGATGATGTGGAAGTCAAATTGAGAGGTGCAGCTAAGCTTGCAGCATCCCCTCTGCCTCTTCCCAAGGTAAGAGCAGTAATTCCAAGCAGTGCAGCTAGAATGGCTTCAGCCACAATAGTTTTGAGATGGGATGAGATGAACTGGAGCAGCCAAAGGTTTTCCAGCCACAATGTGTGTGTGCTTTCTCCTTGTTCCCTCAGCCAGGGATGCAATTTAGTTGAGTAATTTTAGTTTAGCAACAAGGTTAGTGTCTGTTTTGGTGTTAATTTTTAATTATGGGAGTCCTCTGTGGTGGACAATGAGGAATCTTGGTGAGAGTGAAGGGAGTGGAGAAACTGAGAGTGAACAGAGGATTCCAGACCTTCCAGATCTTCCTGCCTGTTGCTGTTGATGTGACAATGAAGTGGGAAAAAAGTAAAAGAGAAGGACAAAAATTAAATTATTGATTTGCAAGGAGAAATGAGCAAAGGTCTCCCTCAGGTGGTAGATGCCCCATCCCTGGAAACATCCAAGGCCAGTTTGGACAGGGCTCTGAGCAACCTGGTCAAGCTGAAGATGTCCCTGTTTGATACAGGAGGGTTGGACTGGATGGCTTTTGAGGGTCCCTTCTAACCCAAACCATTCCATGATTCTAGGAAAGAAAAGAAGCTGAAAGCCGTTATTAAAAGCTGCTGTAGTTCCCTGAGTTAATTAAAAAATGCACCATGGTGCAGGAACACCAAGTTTTTTGGTTGCTCATGCATAACCTGAACACTGGTTTGCATCCAGTGGCTGTAGAGGTTGCTGTAATAAACTTCAACACTTTCTGTGGGTTCAGGAAACATAAGGAGGAAAATTCAAGAATCCAAAACATCCAGGTGTGACCCAGGGCCTCACTGGTAACCCAGGGGCAGCTCAAACTGCTCAAACTGTGGCCCACACTGCTCAGGGGGCATCACGTCAGGGCTCCTTCAGGCCTTAAAAACAAAGATTTGATGGCCAAACCTGGCTAAGCTGCAAATACTTAGGGGTTTAGCTGAAGTGGATCTGTAATCTTTCAGTATTTTATATACAGTAAGTTACAGGAAACTGTAAATTAGAGTTTATAGTACCCTATCCATTCAGCTACTGACAAAGTATCTAAGGTAATCTGACCTGCTTCACAGACCATGAGAAAAATCCTCATGTAAAGTGAAAAAGATGAATCACAGAAAGGTGGAGGAATTTGTCTCAACTCAGATATTGGGTTAATTCCCACGTCAGGCAAAAGAATGTTTTACCAGGCTTGACTTGAATAAAGCTGGGGAGTTTTAATAGATGCAGCCCTAGAGGGCAAGGGATAAATTCTGCTTCCTTGGAGCTGATGACCATGCCACCAAAAACATGGATAGGAATCAAAGTGAAGGGACTGAGGGAAGAGATCACTAAAAGAAGAAAAACAGCAAGGATAAAATATCGTAAGGAAAAAGGGGTGGTGGTTTTTTTCTGAAATGTTAAAAAAGAGGAACACATCCTGAGTTTCTGCAATAAGGAAAGCTTTTTTCCACTGGGAGTTTTTCTCCCCTTTAATAAGAATAAGATAACTTAAATGTTGGATGAGGGGGGAAATGAAAAGGGGTGATGTTGCATCTGTTGGGGTTGAAGATGCCTGGACTCCTGAGGGTTTATCTGTATTGGTGCAGATGATGGAAACTCACAGGTCCCACTGGGGAGCTGTGAGAAAGGCAGGACATTCCTGCTCCTTCCTGACTCCTTCCCACTAGCTTGCAATCATGAGAAATACTGAAGGCTTCCTTCAGCTTGGTGGAGGAATTTCCTGTGGATCTACAGCTCTTTCCCTGCCCCCACTCCCCTTTCCCAGTAACAGCTGTTTTATAGAACACCCAATCTGATTTTTAAATTAATGTTAGGGGGTATTTTCTGTTTTCTGCTTTAAATCCAGCACATGACTCTCCCAGACACGCATCCTTCTCTTACCCCTGCCACATCTTCTCTGTAGCAGTAAGAGAAGGCTCCAACAGCTCCTCTACCACTTTCTTAACTATTTTCATTCCCTTTTTGGGTACTGAAATGGCCCACTTGTCCTTGCAGTTGAATCCTGCAAAGGCAAAGTGTGTCTTGGTCATGTTCTGTGGGCCAGGTCGGGTGCCTGTAGACAGAAAAGAAAGTTTGGCTTTCTACCTTCATTGTTTTATTGCACGATGTCAGGAGGAAGCAGAGCTTTCCAGAAACACATCCCAAAGAAAACCAGCAGAGTTTCTCTTTTGCAAGTGTACCTGTGTGATCGAGGGCTGTTAGGAGGTTTCCAGATGAGACACTGAAAGATGAATGTGGAGCTCCCTGATATCTGTGTTGGATATGGAAACATTTAGTTTCTGAAACCTTTTGATGGACTCAGATGGAAGCTGTTCCATAAATCAAAAGTATGTATTTACCTTTTCTATATACACCTCCTGTGATTTATTAGGGAACTGTTTCTTGTCATTATTATGCTCCAAATTATTTGACTTTGGTTTCCTTTCAAGAATTAACCAGGTTGTGATGAATAATGGAATCAGAGAATGGTTTGAGTTAGAAAGGACCTTAAAGCTCATCTTGTTCTATTCCCCTGCCATGGGCAGGGACACCTTCCCCTATCTCAGGTTGCTCCAAACCCCATCCAGCCTGGCTTGGAACACTTCCAGGGATCCAGGCACAGCCACAGCTTCTCTGGACAATGTGCCAGGGTCTCAGCATCCTCACTGGGAAGAATTTCTTCCTAATCTCTAATCTAGAGCTTCTTTCTTCAATTTAAAACCAGTTCCCCTGGTCATCGTAAGAAGTCACTCTCCAACTTTCTGTGTGTCCCCTTTGTGTATTGGAATGCTGCTGTGAATATACAGGATTTTTTCCATTGCTTTCTGAAAGATCTATTTCCCTGGTATCTCTGTTGCTGCAGCAGAGGTGACAGAACAAGGTCCTTTCTGTAGGTACCAGTAGTCCCATCTCCTAAACCAGTAGTTCACTCCTTCTTACCCACAGTTAAAATCCTGTTGAAACTGTCAGGAGTTGTTTCCACCTCTTCAATTTCGTTCTCAAACAAAATCCTTCACTTCTTTGTATGCAGAGGCTGCTGCGGCCTGGATCTCATCTTGTCTTCTAGTAACATCTTCCAGATTTGTTTTAAACTGATTAGACACTGCTGAAGAATCAGCTTCTCTCCCCCGGACAGTACAAAGCCAAGTGTTGACAGAGCTGGCCCGTGGCCATCGGCTCCGTGATGACGCAGCATCGCATCTTTTGACAGCCCCCATTTCGTTTGGGGCACTCTGAAACATTCACACACCCTGACGAATTAAAACGAAATAAATTACAGAGTGACAGGAGACTGCAATTAAAAATAAAAAAGAAGTGTCGGCTTGACCAGAGAGTTGCTTTAATTAAAGGACTTATTCTACACACTGGAGCAAGGAATCAGAAAGTTATTTCTGCTGTTCTAATGTGGCTGCAGTTTCCCTCTGAATTTTGGTTTTGAGAAACAGAAGATTATCCTTTTTATTGGGCTATGGAGAGAAATTATGGGGAATGAGCTGAGTGATTTTAAAATTCTCTCAGTAGGAGTAGGAAAGGAGGGAAATACTTGTCCTTCCTTAACTAAATAGCTTCCAGTGCAGTTTAGAAACAGGGACACTAATTTCTGGGTCCCATCTCTGCAAAGGGATGCATTTAAGTCAGTGACATCATACATATTTCCACCATCTAGATTCTTTCCTGGATGGAAATCATCCTGCCTGTAAGTATGAGGAGGAAATACAGAAGGTCACAGTAACAAATACTGTTTCTGGGTTTCATTTGTCCCTAAAGGTTAATAAAGCTCATCAAGAAATACATTGAAATGAAGCAAAGTTATCTCTAGCATTTGAGTCTTCCCATCACAGTGTCCTAAGAGATGTTCTGTGGTTTGACACATAATTAATATGTTTATTTATCTTAGCTTGCTTTTTTAACATCCGTCACCATAATAGCCAAATATAAACATTTCATCCTGTTTTGTAAAGAGCCTATGGTCCATTTTATTGCAACAGTCACTTTCCCAGCTCCCACCAGTGACACAGAATAAATGCCTGAAAAAAAACCCTCCAAATCCCTGAAATTTTCTCACCACTTTTGCTGGAAGCTGCTATGTTTACAAACTTGTGGAAAATGTGCCTCTTTTGCCTCCTGTGGGTGTCATGGGAATACACACTGAGGTCTGATCCAGTAGCACTGCTCGGGGCTGCCTGGTCCTTCTCGGGGGTCTCATAATCCACCCACGAGGTTATTCCAGAGTCCAGACTAAAGTTACACTCTGTTTGCCAGCATCCAAGATCCCAAACAATTCTACAATTAACCTGGCTTGAGTATTAGAATCTGACAATTTTTCAGACAAAGAGAGCTAATATTTTTGTTATTTATTCACGTTAAAGCATTACAGTGTCCTCATTACTCTCATTTTAACTTATGGGATGCCCAAGAAGTATTTTTTAGAATTATTTGCTTTAGCTTATGCTGTGTGCAACTCACTTTTTTATAGACTTGACTGGTCAGGTAATTTCTACAGTATTGTTTTTGGCTCCTTAACTGGATCCCATCCAAATTTGCTTCTATAGAGATAATGGAGCACATTCCAGCATCCTGTGAAATGTCAGCTGAAAATCCAGTGTTAGATGCGTGGAGATAGCCTGGGTAGAGTTGCCAGATGCTGTAATATCTTGCTTGGGAGTACCAAACACTCTGAAGTTACCAAGACAGTTCTGCCAAATGAAGGAAAGGAAGTGTAAAGGAGAAAATAAGGAGAGTGAGGAAGAAAAAGTGTCCAAACACTGCAGTTTGATGCTTAAAATGTGGGGTTTACCTCTATTTCTATATAGGAAAAGCAAATGCAGCATTATTGTTTTATACTAAAGAATGGAAAGGTAATTGATGTGAGCAACAAACTCCCATTGTATAAAATATTAAATAATTTTT
>WAAG01018273.1:0-10780 GCA_013390105.1 Tichodroma muraria | reverse complement strand
TTCATATCTGTTTATTTTAAATGACAAATGGGGAGAGAATTAGGCACGCATTTGAGTATTTTGCCTAACTCTGAGAACTTAAAATTTAAATACACCTCATTTACAAAGATAACCTCTGCAGAACTTTTGTAGCTATCAGCTCTTGATATTTCCTCTATATTTTCATTTCATGTCCTTATATGCACATTTTCATTTCTTCAAGCTATAAAATTTGTTGATATTTGACAAAATTTCTTTACACAGGTTCTCCCAGAGATCAAATACCTGTAATGGTGAATTTTTAAGAGAAAATTCATGGTAACATGATTTTTAGAATCCTTTCCAATAACAGGGCTCCTTATTCCTGCACACTGGAGACAGACATGGGAATTTTATCTTGTCAGTTTATGGTTTCCAGAAAGACAAAGAGTTTGATCAGGATTTCTTAAATCTACTTTCATTTAAATTACTGTGAGATTATTTTGTCTGGGGGTAGATGTGAAGAGTTAGAAAAGAGCAGATAAGTCTTTATGTTAAGAACTAATTAATTCCTATATGTTCCATTTTTCTAGTGTCCTGGTTAAATTGAATTTGATCAGTGTTTCTAATGGTATTTTTTGCTAAAGAAGCACTACTATTTAGACACTTAAGTGCTGTGTTTTTTACTTAAATGATTGGTCAAAATATTAAAATACTGCTGATCTAAATTTTGAAGTTCAGACAAGCTGATCCTGTAGAAGAACTACCAAGGCTTTCTTTTCCACAGGAATGGAACCAGTGTTTGCTGAGGTGTTTGAGAGAACTAGCAGCTCCTATGCCATTGCCTGCTGTGGTTTGCAGATTTGTGCATTTTGTCTATGAAGACAAAAAGCTGCATTTACTGACACAATAGTTTCTTATGCCAGTTTTTGTATAAAAAAGCTCTATAAGAAACTATTGTGTCAGTAAATGTGCCTTCTTTAATAATTTTTCTTTCTTCTTCCAATGCAGTTTCACACCATCTCTAAACTGCCTATTTTTCTGAGCATTTCCTTTCTAACACTTTGTCTCATTATTTTAGGCAGTTTTGTGTAACTAAAGGTAAAACCTTGAACTATGTTGAGTTTGTTGATATCATTGAATGAGAACAACAGAGTCACTGGTGTCTTGGGAACCTTAACAAAATACTTCAGAAACAGAGTAAAGAAGGATCAGTTGGCAGCACCCTGACTTTGCTGCAGCCAAGGGATGAAGTCTCTTTTAATAAAGTTGGGTTAAAACCAGTTTTATTTGGGTAATTAGTATTGGGTTCAGATTATGCTGCGTGGTGGGGATTTTCAGCACCAGTGAATAATGACAAAATCTTGCACTATCTTCTTAGCAATTTCTGAACAAAAGGGTAGAATTAATCTTCCACCAGTATTTTAAGATTATAAATATAATCTGTCTCCTCTTTGGATTTTTTTAATGATTAAGTTATTGGTAAGATTGTGTGCTAAACTTACTTCTGAGGCCAATACAAGATGCTAACCTAATATTGTGGAAGAAGAAAGCAATAACCAAGTTTGGATTGAGGCTCATTTTAGTCTAAAAGCAAAGACTATTAAATTAAATTTAAAGTGAAGAAGATTTGATTACCTGCCAGTTTTCTGTGGGCGTGTTAATCACTTTGACAACTAAGCATCATCAGGAAATATGAGGTGTGAGCATTCGGTTACACAGCATTATAATTAATTTACATGTGCAAAGTGATTACTCAGAATTACTACTATTTGCAGGTGTCCTATAGAGGAATATAAAACAAATCTAATTTTATAAATGATTGCACCTCTGAGAGATTTTTAGTGTAGGCTTTGATTGTTGCAGAGATGATGACCCAAAAATTTTTTCATGGATATAAGAATCAATAGCTCCCTTCCATACAATTTAGGTTAAAAGAAGCTATCCCTGGTAAAGTTTTTGCTTTTTTTCTCCCCACATTTTCCTATTTGTCTCCCTGGGCTTTTTATTAAAAGAAATTGAAAACAAAAGATACACATAATTCCAGAAATGATGTAATGGATAAAAATCTGGTTTCCTTAGGCTATGAGGACTTTCTGAAATCTCTAGAATATTTCTTGCTTAGCTGTTCAGGCAAATTTGAAAGCCTCCAGATGACCTCAGACAATAAAACAATCAGGGTAAGGTATCATGCACATAAAGTGTATCCTTAAATTAGTACCCCAAAAGTATATCCCTGAATCAGGTACCCCAAATGAAATAGCACATACATAGAACAACATAAATTCAAGAACTGAGCCTTGTGGGAGTCTCCAAACATTTGAATCTGATTGGAAGAAAACCCACACAAAATAATAAAGTGCGAGTCATTTTCTGATCTTCTCCAGTATCCGAAAGTCTGCTTCATTTTACCATCAGGGATAGAGAAGAAAAGCTTTTAAGTCAGCCAGCATCAGATTGATTCATAAAGCAAACAGGAAAAGCATTATGAGGCAAGGCTTTATGCTATGATAGACATCTCAGAATACGCATCTTTGGCAGTCTATACATCTTTGGCTAAGGGGGTGGAAACTCTGGTTTTTCTCCGTGGGCAATGTGTGGAATCCTGTTTATATTCCAGCTCAGTTTATATGGCCTTGGGGAGCAAAGTCTGGTCTTAGCATTAGCTGTAATTTTTGCTGATCTGATAGTGGTATGACTGGCCAACTATTCTTTTGTGTAACTGTATGACAAATTCATTACATACTCTTGTTTTTTAAAACATTTGTGCAGTGAAGGTACTTACTTTATCTAAGACAAACAGCTAGTGGCGATTGAGAGATTCCTTGCATAGGTGATTTGCAAAGATTTCTCGCTTTTTGTAATATGGAGAGTTGCATTTAAATTAAAAACACAAGGAAAAAGACCTAATCAGAGATACTATTTCATAAACGCAGAAATAATTTCATAAATGCCAAAACATTTGAAAAATACATAAAAGCAGAATTATAAGTTCACTGTTATCTGTTAGCAGTAGTTTAAATACATGTATATGTACCTGTAATATATTTAATCTAATGAAAAACCATTCAGACTTAGTGTTAGATATACTAAAGTGTCTCTCTGTTATTTTAATACATTAGGCAGCACATTTTTTAAGCTATTTTATAAAGATGTTTATTAGCAGTAGGCTTTAGTTTAATAACATGCAGTAAATCACTCCTACTACTTAGTCTTTGAGAACAGTTGTTTCTCACAGTCACGGATAAGCAATATGTTTGTTGCTACACGGGAGAAGAAACTGATGGTTTATGATACAAAAAATTATGATTTTTAAACTTGTGGGTTATAAAGTAGGCAAGACCTAGGTGAATGTCCTTGGCCTCAAGCATAAATGTCCTTTTTATGGCTGCAAGGTTAGTTAAGGACGCTATGTGGAACACTGCAGTAGAAAGAGCTGGGACAAAAAGACAGCAAGAATGGCCCTCACGTCCTTGAGAGCAGAAGGACCCCAGAGGGGTAGAAATGGGACCATATCTGTTCTGTTTCAACTTTATTTATTAATAAACTTTTCAGGTGGTTTATGGGAAGGGAATAAGCCTCACCAAATTCTCAAATGAAAGTGTTCTGTCCCGCCTTTACTACATTTTTTCCAGGTAGTTATGTGAATTTTTTATTGGGATATATCATACCAAGATGCAACTCTGGTTTCGTGAGACTGAGTGCTACTGTCTTCATACTCTTGTGTGGTTTTTTTTAATTATTGTTTTTATAAAGATCAGTTTGTATTGGTACTGTTAATTTTATTAACTAATGCAATACATTTTTCTTTTGCCTGTGGATTAAGATGCATAAAATACAGTATGAAAAGGTGAAAACTGAAATGTAAATGCTACTGTAGTGCATGCTGTGTCAGCCCACTACATAATTGCTATCCTTAAAATGTCAAATTTGAATATAATGTGTCTAAATTGCTCATTTCAGACATTAGAGGAAAAATTAAGAAGAAACTGCAGTAAAAGATTTAACGCTTACCAGCATTTGAATTTGTAACACAATTGAATGAAGTTTTGGTGTTTAAGCAGCAACAGCAGCACTGTATTTGGACTAAGAAACTCCTTGCTGTGTTGTCACGCTTGACGTTAATTATTGATAAGGGGTTTCAGAAATAGCGCATGTGCTGTCAGAGTTGACTGTAACATAAGATAGGCAGTGCAGTGATGGCAGAGGGGTTACAGCCAGGGAAGCACCTGTAGCACTTGGAGTTACCTGCTTCTCGTCACCAGACTTGTATTTTGTTGCAATGAGTTCATGTGAGCGTTTAAAATAATGGAAAGATGAGTCGTCAAGCTTATTTCTATCGTGTCCCTCCACAGGAATTGCATAGAAGAACCCAACTTCAGCCTGAGCCAGCGAAGACGAAGGCTCTGCAAACAGTCATCGAAATGAAGGTATGGTCTCTGCGTGTTTGCCTGTATGTTATTTGTGCAGCATGAAGTCGTGTCCTGGGTATGGCTGGGATGGAGTTAATTTTCCCCGTTGCAGCCTGTCTGCTGCTGTTTTTTTTGAGTTTCAGACTGAAAGCAGTGCTGATGGCATGCTGGTGTTTTAGCCCCTGTCCGACAGGGCTTACACAGAGTCAGAACTTTCCCAGTTTCCCCCCTCTGCTTCCACCCTGCAAGTAGGGTGGGGGTGGACAAGAGGCTGGGAGGGAGCACAGTGGGGACAGCTGACCCAAATTCACCGGAGGGATAATCCATACTGTCACGTCATGCTCAGCCCCTGCAAGCTGAATTCAGAGCCACGGCATTTGTCTTCCCGAATAGCCCTTGTGCCCTGATGGAGCCCTGCTCTCCTGAAAGCAGCCAGGCATTTACCTGCTCATGGGAAGCAGTGCATGAATTCCATATGTTGCTTTGCTTGCATGCACAGCTTTGCTTTACATATTACATATTTTATCTCAAACAATGGGTTTTCCCACGCTTGCGCTCTGGTTCTCTCGCCTGCCTGTCCCACTGAGGGGGACTGAACAAGCAGCTGTGACACTCAGCTGCCTACCAGGTGTTGATTTATGACTTTTACTCTTTAGTTATTGAAGGCTTCCTTTACCATGTTAATTCATTTTGTTATGTAGCTAGGAATAATTAGTTTTTATTTCTCCTGATCTGTTTTCTAAATAAGATGGATTAAAAAAATCAAGTGTAGCATTGCTGAATAATGAGAACAGAATATTGCTTTTTAAAAAGACTAGACTGTGTGTGTATGTGTGTGTTTTAGGAGATCCAAAGTACATGGAATAAACTGCCTAATGTAAAATGTTTTCCTCCTCAAATTTTAAATCTGTTCTTCTGTTGGTTGTTATTAGGCCATAATTTTACAGCCAACCTAAGGAAAATAGTTGCATCAGCAGATATGACAAAATGTGATGAAGCAGCTGTCTTAGTCTTGACTATAGCTTACTCTTTATTGATATATAATAATACTAAAATGTTGTGACTTTGGCCTCCACAATAACAAAAAATAAAAATAGTAATTTAAAAAGTGAAAACTGATATTTTTGCATAATTCTATGAGTCTGGAATGTTCATCTTTAAGAGAAATACAATGAGACTTGACGTAATTTATGAATTGGCACTGCTGCCTGAAATTCATTAATGATGGTCTTTCATTTCAATCTTAAAAGGAAGTGCAAATTAAAGGCCTCATTTTGTCAGTGACTTCTGTTATGGGCAAATGAGTTCAGCATGTCTGAACATTGTGGTAAACACACAGTTAAAACAACAGCAGGACTTTATAAATGCAGTATCTGTCTTTTAATAGATAATTTGGATTATATGAGTAAGAAAGAAGGCACATTTACAAAATTCCGTTTTTGGGTGTATATTTGCTTTGGACATTAGTTCACAAGTCTTTGTATGAAATCTGTTTTTGTAGTAACTCATTAGCCTAAGTAAATGGGAAAGTAAGATACTGGCTGAGAAACTTGGTTTTTCTATTAATATTCAGAATTACACATTTAAAAGTCCTGGGATACAAAAGCAATGTGTTAGAATAATGTATAAACTTTCTTGTGGGTTATATAGCAATGTAAAGGACATGTTGAAGTTAATTTTAAGTTCCTCTTCCTGTACCACAAGTCTTTGAGAAGAACAGGGATGAGGGTACAGGACACGTGAATGACATGTGCGCTGACTGTAGTTGCTCCTGACAGAGTCCGTCCCTGAAGT
Source organism: Tichodroma muraria (assembly GCA_013390105.1). Lineage (NCBI taxonomy): Eukaryota > Metazoa > Chordata > Aves > Passeriformes > Sittidae > Tichodroma > Tichodroma muraria. The sequence continues at coordinate 4,616 of WAAG01018273.1, read as the reverse complement.
GTTTTCTGTTTGATTGCCAGGAGCCGTGGGTGTGGTGCAGTGTTCCCCTTTTTAAAAATCGGCTCTTTATAGAGAGGGCTTTCATTTGCTGCGAGTGAGGCTGCAATCCTGTTGCTGGAGTCAAGCTGCTACTGATTCAAAGCTGCTTTTTGCCTCCGAGGCACCCAGTTCTTTCTGTCCCTACGAGCACACGCCGCTTTGGGGTTGCCCCTGTCTAAAGTAGGCCTAATACTGAAAGGAGAAAGGGACAAATGTAAGATGTTGAAATCCACATGGTTAAACAGCAGTTTTCATTAAAAGTTCCAGATTTGGAATGTTTTCAAGTAAATTGAAATTGTCTTAATCCAGTCAGCATTTGTTTTGAAAAAAATGCGGAACATTTGTTTTGAATAAACAAGCATTGAAGGAATTGTTTCCCTACAATGTTGAGGGTAGAAGGAGGGAGAGGAGTAGCTGTCATATAGCTGTCTCAGGCCCATGCAGAGACTCCAAGCAGTTTACATTTCTCTTCACCACACCCAGCTACTCCAGCCCCTTACCACATTAGCTTTTGTCTGAGTGCCTTCCATGGCTCCCCCAGGCTCTGCCAGGATGAAACTTTCCCTCCTTCATAAATCCTTCTGTTCTCTCTGTGGTTTTCTTTTGTTCCTTGCCACTGGACAGAATTCTTTCTGTCCCTTTTCCCAGTCTGTATTCCCTTTCATCCAACCAAGTGTACCTATTTCTCCTACCTATCCCCTCTTGTGTTTATTTGTCCTAGACATCCTCTGCACTATGTGTCCTGTCCTGTCATCGTCTTCATTTCTCTCTAAAGCTTCGCAAGTAGTTGCTTATTCTTAGAGTAATTACATTTCCTGCATAACTGCTGTCTTGTTGACTAGTGTTTAACTCCTGTATATTCATGCAAAATAAAAAAAAAGGCCCAACAAAAAAAGATTAAAAATTCACATCCTATGCCTTGACTCCTGTTTTTCTTGCTTTATTTATTCCTTTGCAGATATCTATTGTCTTTTCAGATGCATTGCACAGGCCATTCTTTCCTAACTTTCTGGTTTTGTTTCATGGACACATTTGCTTCCAGATGTCCCATGTCTTTTGCTCTATTGTTTCTCACTACACTCTTTACTTGTTTCTCTTTTCTGCAACTGACCTTATTCTCCAGAAGCTCTTTTTTCTTCTGGAAAGCAGAGTCACAAAACTAAGGGAGGCAGGATGCTCCCCTCTCCCACCTGCTCCTATTATTCCCTCAATCTAGTCTAGTTTTGATGCAGTTGTTGCATTTGCCTTTGTGACTGTGGATATATACAATTAAACTGAATTTTTTCCCTCATGCCTAAATCTTAGTCTGTTGAAGTGTAAAATAAAACTGGTACACGGAAATCCTTTCTTTTAATTGCAACTGTTCCTATGCATGCTTCCTTACATATTGTGTGCTGGCAAATGCCAGATGACTGATATCTTTGAATGTATTCTGAATATCACTGATGCTCAGTGTTGATTAACACCTATTGCTATAATAAAAAAGATTAAAAGTAAACACACTTTTAACTTGAATTTATGATAAGAACTCCTGAGCACGTGAATCGGGTCAGAACTTGCTCATCTCTCGTGAGGCCCCACCTGAAGTGCTGCCTTCTGTTCTGGGGTCTGCCAGACAAAAAAAGGCATGGACCTGTTGGAGCAAGTCCGGAGGAGAGCCACAACAATGATCAGAGGGCTGGAGCAGCTCTCCTTTGCAGACAGGCTGGCAGAGTTGGGGCTGTTCAGCCTGCAGAAGAGAAGGCTCCTCAGTGGCCTTGTAGCCTTTTAGTACTGAAAGAGGCATATAAGAAAGGTGGGGACAGACTTTTCAATGGGACTTGACTTTTCAGTAGGTCAGTCAACAGTCCCTTTTAATAGGCCTGTTTTGATAGGACAAGGAACAACAGTTTTAAACTGAAATAGCATAAATTTAGATTGGCCATAGGAAGAAAAACAATCTTATGGTGATCGTGGTGAGGCTCTGGCACAGGTTGCCCAGAGAAGCTTTGGATGTCCCTTCCCCTGAAGGTGTTCCTGACCAGGCTGGATGGGGCTTGGAGCAACCTGGAATAGTGGAAGTTATCCCTGATCATGGCAGGGGGTTGGATTGGATGACCTTTAATTGCTGCTTTCAACCCAGCCATTACATGTTGCTATGGTCTAATTCTATCATCACTAAAACAGTGATATTACTTGAGAGAGACAATCAGAAATTGCCTATAGATATGGCCTAGAACTCCTCTTAAGGATAGGATATTGAAAAATATGTGGAGTCTAGCAACTATCAAGTGTTTATAAATGTAAGCTGTAAATGAAAATATTTGTGATTTACCTTACTTGCAGAAAGAGCCATCTTTATATATTGATCCAGCTGTGATATTTCAGGTATGGGTTTGGTTCTTGAGAAGTGTGTATGTGTGTTTGCAGTGCAGCATTCTCTATTGTTAAGATTGCATGAACTTTCACTTCTTTTATCTTCAGAGATAAACCTGAATATTCTCTGCAGTAAATTGACAAGGTAAAGATTTATAGAGTAAGGGTAGTTGTGTATGGTCTGTTGACAGCCTGTGTACATAAGTATGTTGAAATTCAAGCTTTATTAAATGTAAAGTTCCAAATATTTCATTCTGATTGCTTGTTGAATGCCCTACAAGCAAAATTTTGCAGACACAATTTAAATTTATCATGTATCTCAAATGATGAGCAGTAGCATTTCCTTACTTTTCCTTTCAGAGTAAGACAGCGTGGAATGCTTTATTATATAGGGTTGGACTTGATGATCCTTGTGAGTCCCAGTTCAGAATATTCTGTGATTCTGTGGTTATTTGCAAATGTTTTGCCCATTTTCTGCCCCTTAGTTTTCAGGAAATGTTCTATAGGATTCTTGTAAGGACATATGTTTCACAAAACATCATTGTGGGAACTCATGTTAGTCATTTTCCATTGTGAAATATTGTTTTCTTCAACATCGAGACATATACTAATTTTTTTCACATTCCAAAAGAGGTGGGTTTCCAGCCAGCAGAAACCTAACCTGTCACAGAATATCTGCAGAACACTCTTCTAATAAAGGAGATAAGGAAGAAGTATTGGTTACTGCTGGAAAGAGGGGGTAGATTAGGGTGAGTCCTCTGATCTCTATCACAAATCCTGCTACATAATCTTATGTCTTTTAGCAGATTTAGAAGGCCTAACTGAAAAAATCTGAACAAATGCTGTATTGTTTTAGAATTCAGATGTTTATTAGTACCATTTAATACTAAGCTGCTTCCTTAATATTGCTGCAAAGGAATCTTTGTTGTGATTCAGCACAGACCTATGTAGTTTTTTAGTGTTGTTAATGGGGATAAATCTTAGAGGTTTGAAGGAAATATTGCATCTGTTCCCACTTCAGTTTCTGAAAGGTTGCCAGGCCCTGTGCCCCAACAAGACTGGTTGAAAGTTTTCCAGTTGAAATTTTCTGTGGGAAAATGCTGATTCAGCTGAATCAGAAGATTTTATGGGAATGTGTCAAAACTTTTGGCAAATACAAAGCTACCTAACTTTCCTGTAAGTCAGCCCAGCTCTATGTGGCAGTACCCACTGGGAGCTCTCGACTCTCTGTATTATCTTTGACCTACAAGGTTCCTGACTTTCCAGCAGTTGTCCAGGCAGGAAACCTGTGATGTTTCCTGGGAAAGCCAGCATGGAATAAGGAACAGTACCTTTGACTTTCACAAAATTTGTGAAATTTCTGGCTTCTGTTTCAGTAAAAAGTTCATGTAAAATTTAGTGACAATTTTTCAAGACATAGGAAAATAGCTTTTACACATCTCTAATCACAGTATGCAGAGATTGATTAAAAATAAACTTTTCCTCAGAGATTTCAATTTTATGATGAAGCAGAAGTACAGAAAATGCTTCCACAAGTTATTTTACATATTTCTCATAAAGCTTAAATGTTATTCTGTGGTGTATGAATCTTCTAAAAAGTGTAGCAGGCTGTGCTAAAAATTGTTTCTGCCATATTATGTTTTCAAACACATAAAATACAAAGTCAGTACAAAAAGGCAGGCTCTTACAGACTTAGCTGGGAAGATTTGATGAAGACTATTCCCAGATGTCATAACAGGTCATGTAAGTATCAATATATTTCATTGCAAAATCATTCCAAAGTGTAGTGAAGCTTAGATTTTGCTTTTATCTTCAAAAATAGGAGGAAAATATTCCTGAAATGAAGTCTAGTTGAGCAAGCTGAATTGATTATAGTAACTATGAGATCTACAATTATTTTTGTGTATTTAGATCTTGAGAGCTTTTAAATAATTCTGTATCTTTTCTTGCAGGATTTTGCCTTTTGTGCAACTTCTTTAAATGATAAGATTCAATGAGAATTCCTCTCTTTTTTCAGTCAATCTCAATATTTTACTTCTCTGTTTTAGAATTGAAATTAATTTTGGTTTTGAAATTAGTTTTTGTTGGAATAAGAAATTAATAAAAGAAAACTTCTCTCAGTTTAAGATTTATTGTTGACTATAAAAATAAAAGAAAAATGTTAGAGGAATGACAATGGACCATCTAAAAGATATTGCTTAGTCTTTAGCTTTCATTCTATA
>WAAG01018267.1:11939-28456 GCA_013390105.1 Tichodroma muraria | reverse complement strand
AAAAAAAAAAAAACCTACCAAAACCAACCCTGTAGGATGAGTAAAGGATATCTGGACAGACCAAACCAGAAATGCTAAGAAACATACCCAGCACATTCTGAAATGTGGAATCAGGCTCCCCATTTTGAGTTCATGTCAAACAGCTTCTGTAAATTTGTTAATACTGCTTTGTAAGTAATCCTTAGATTCTCTGGATGTCTTCGCTTTTTATTTCCTCCCACCCAACCATAAAAATCCACTGGCTAAAAAGCCTGAGTTAAAGGCATTCAAAATGGGAGGAGGACTGGAGAGAGCAAAAGATTTCCAAAGTCACTACCAGGTTGCCAGTTCAAATGTAGTCAGAGATGCGGATATCCAATCAGTGTTTGTTGGCCTACATGAAATTAATTTTCAGTCTCAGTTTAGCTCTTTGTAGACAAGATGTCCACATCACAGAAACCACCACCACACTTGACCCTTGTTGGTCATCTCAGCAGAGAGGCCAAGGACTGAACGGGCAGGGAGACTGAGCTACCCTCCAGTTAAGGGTTAAAGCGCATCGGTGGGGCAACGTGTGGGAAGCTTGCACGGTTTGCTGCCTGTGCTGTACCTTTTCTGTGGAATAAAGAAGACTTCAGTCTCCAGGGTTTTCAATCTGACACCTTTCACGAACACTAACATTCACTAAAAAAACAAAAAACAAAAAATACGTTCAATAATAAATCTCTGGGAACTGTAAACATAGCAGTGATTTTTGGAAGGTTCTAGAATTTTCAGTGTCTAGGAAACCAGCAAAATGGACCCCAATGGAATCCTGCTAGCAACACATATTACAAACCTTTAAAAGTAACTAAAGTAACAAACCTCAAGATCAGATTTATTTCATCCTCCTTGGTCCACTCGGTGCCCCCACTTTGTTTCCAGTTGAGATAGTTGAGCCATTTAGAGCGGCACTGCTTCTCCGAGCGCGTCCCGACCCGTTCTGCCACAGCAGCCCACGACACACCTTGTGTGACAATGTCACCTGGCTCTGTGCTTGTCAGCTCGTGCACTACTTCTGCCAGTCTTTTTTCTTCTTTCTCTGTCCACTTTCCTGAAAGAGAGAGAAGCCCTCCAACTTAACTAGCAGCACATACCCTCTGTTCTGATCCGTAACATGCCAGCAGACATTTAACTTCCATGTCTAACACCTCATTCCACATGCAAATATTAACTTGTGAAGATGATGTAACTGTTCTTAATTACTAACAATTTCTATTATATCCATTCTTGAATAACAAATCAACAATTCCATTCTTTTGCTGCGAAATTTCTCTTTTCTCTTCCTCTCACAGATGAATAAATCCACACAGAACTTGTCCAAATAGTGACCAAAGCAACCTGATCCAAGCTATATGAACTGTAATAGTTGGAGTGAAGTAACCATGCAAAAGTATAGTGGACATTAGTCACATGAGATCTGACTGAACTCTTCTTTATACTTGAATACATACATTACAAAATAAACAGTACTTTACTCCTGAAGTGCATCTGTCTCTCTCTCGACACCAAACACACAGTGTAAGTTTATAACCATTGAACACAAGGGACAGAATTTTAACCAGAATATCCATTTCTGACACCAGCATTTACCTCACCTGTGTTGCATGTATCCTTCATCAGTCTGCATCGATCCTTTACAGATGAAGCACTTCTCCCCAGGGCAGCTCCTATTGTGGCCCAATCATTACCGTGCTTTACTCTTAGCCTAAAGAGAAATGTGCTCATTAGCACTATATCCAGTTAGGAAATTATCAAAATATCAAATATTCTCTAATAAAATCAGGATGAATGTGCAGTTTCCAGGCTTAAAGAGAGAATGGGGAAATCCCTTTGCTACTTTACTATTAATATTTTAATTTCCTATGTGTTTCTAGAAGCCCTTTGGACCAGCTAAGCCACAAGATACTTATAAAATGCATAGTATCTGTCTTGCAGGAAGATTGTGGGGCTTAATGAGTTTAATTAATGACTTATGTTAAACACAATATGAATGTTCAGATGAACAGCTGATTTCCATTCTATACAGGTTCCTCAATGATTTTCAGGTGGTGTAGAGAGCATTTGAGAAATTGAAATAAAGCCCGGTGAAAACCCAGGCATCCTACAATTTAAATTCAGCAAAACACTGCATAATCATGTTCATCATTTTAGCAATCATCTTCCTCCTTCACATGACAGCAGGTTGTTTAAAATGTTGATCCATGACACTGGGTCTGGAACCACAGGCACCTTGTGAACAACACAAACCAGCTCAATTGACCCAAACAGATCCATCAATGCAATGCATTATACTCCCTTCCTTCCTTCAGTCCAACAGTTTCGTCCAACTGCTCAACACTGGAAATGTGCAGGAGGGCATAAAGTCTGCAGCCCCATCTCCTTGCTCTATCAAGTTCATATTCAAAATTAGGCTTTTTGAGCTGTGCTGATAATTTATGTATCTGTAATACTTCCTAGGGGGAGTATTACTCCTGACCTGCCACTTCCTTTAGGAATAACCTTTGTTCAGATTTTGTAAAGAAAAGAAACTTCTGTTTCTCATTACCACAAATATTGACTTGTAAAAATCTAGTTACAACAGAAGTCTTGCTTTAGAACTTTGCTGCATATTGTTAGGTCCTGAACACACATTAGAAAACAATATTAAAAGAATCCAAATGTTGTTTCATTTTTCTTTAGACAGTAACCACTATTTTTGGATAGTGCTGGAGCAGTTAAATTTTTGTGATTTCATATAAGTAAACCTTTAAAAATTGATCAAGCTACTAAATATAAACAAGGAAGAGTGACCTTGTTCATAAGATAACTTACTCTTTAAGCTTTTCAATTTCCTCAGGAGTATACCTAAACAGCAGGTAAATAAAAAGACATTACTTTGAACAGAAAGCATACAGCATAAATATTTTTATTTTACTAACCACACAGCACACATTTAGTTACAGCAAGAGATTAAGGAATTTCAGCTGTAATACAAATAAAATTGTAAGAAACAATCTGACTGAATACTTCAGAAGAGTGAAAGAAACAAATGCTATTTTCCACATTAGTGCCTTTCTAAGGTTAACTGGTATAAGATTACCCTCATTTGTCAGAAAAATTCCTCATTCTCCATGATTTTACTCCTATGAACAGAACTAGAATTTTCTGCATTAGTCTTTCAAACAAACAGTTCACCAGTGTCCCAGTTCACCACCACCATACAGCACCTTTTCCATCAAAAAAGTGTATCAGCACTGAGAAGGTATTTTTCATTTTCAACTACCTTCAAAAACTAAACTATAATATCCTTTCTGGATGGCACCAGACCACTGCTTTAAAGACTGGCAAGCAAGGGCATAAGGGATGAAGATCAATTACTTCCAGGTCACAGCTCTGGAAAAGTTACATCTTAGCAGATCCATGCTTGTGTCCAAGTCCTCTCATCATATCACAATCTGTTAATTCACCTTTGTTTTGGGTTTTCTGTTTGTCTGTTTTTTAAAGCTGTCATTGAATACATCAATTGAACACAACTATTGCCAAGGATGATCTATCAGAATTGAGCAGAGGTGACATATTCACAAGATCTAGGTCTGTTTGGCTAAAATTTTCTGTCTCACACAGAACATGTCAAGCATAAATACATGACCCTACTCATACCAATAAAACCATGCAGCATTAGAGGGTTTCATACTTTCCAACATGGTTTCTGTCATCATACATGCGAAGAACTCTTCTATAGACAGCAAAGAGAGGCCGATTCAGACCCCAAGCTATTGTCCTGTAGAAATCTTTTCTTTCATCTTTTGACATTTCAAATATAATTTCAGTGGCATCTTTTATTCCACGGGCCTAGAACAAAGCATTTAAAAAAAAACAAAACAAAAACAAAAACCACAAACAAAACACCTTAGATAAAGTCTCCTAGGAATCAAGAAGTAGAACACAAGAACTGAAGCCATTATGCAACTTTCTGCGTATCACAAATACTACAGTCCAAAAGTAAAACTGAGTATTTATGGATTAGCTCCCTCAAATACAAACCCTTAACACTAGGTTTTGTTGTTTTGTTTTTTTTATGTTGGAGTCCAGGGAGACACAGAAATTCTAACACCTATCCACACATAATAAAAAAAAAATCTGTCCAATGTATATTTTATGATCAAAAACTGAACCATCATATAAACATCATGGAATATGTACTGCGGTGGAATTAGTCTGGGGCCATACAAGGGAAAGTTGTCAAACAGTGCAATATTGATTTATTACATAATTTTAGATATTCTTTATACAAAAGCAATTTCTTTCAACTAAACTACTCTTCTTGTTCTGATGGAATCTCAAGTAAATTCAATACAAACACACTGCAATGAAGTATAACAGTAAAGCTAAACTTCAACTTAAACTAAGAATCACTATATTTCAATTATTCAAAGCAGTACAAGAAAGCAGATAAATGGGAAAAGAGTGAATCAAACGATTTATCAGTAACTCAGAAAAGTTATTTAGCTAGCTTAAAAAAGCTTCACTAGATTTAAAACATAGTATTACCATGAATGATTTTGTGGCAGAAACTCTAATATGTGTGTGGGCAGACACACTCTCTTCAACTAATACTGCAGATTTTTATCCCAATGAACACTAAATTCGGGGTTTTTTTTAAATCACAAGTGAAGGATGGTGAAACTGTAATATCCAGGCTATATATTCTCAGTTGTAAGGGCTCAGCTCAAATATTCTCAGCTGCAAGCCTACCACAAATATGACTTATGGGCAATTATCACTGTCAGCGAGTTCACCACATGCCCATTTACACTGAACCCTGATCCCAATAATTTAAGGGGAAGAAAGCAGACACAGGCATCCTGCTAGTGTAGTACACAATCACAGACTTGGCACCAAGGATGTCTGGAAGCTGTATTCAGTGCTCAGTAAGGAAAATTATCTCTACTGCTAGTGCAATTTTTCCACCATTGTCAACAAAGTTTTTATGAGTCCTCAATGTGTAGTCAGAAAAAGAGATTTAACCATGTAAAATGTCATGTCAGGATGCTCAAAATAGGCTATATCTAGTATTTAAAAATTAAAAGCAATGTTACATTCAATAGTGCTTAAATCCTGTCCACAAATAAAACTTTCTTATGTATTTCAAACAGGTAATGACCATTCCTACAACAAATCAATTCAAGTCACTTAATGCATATTCTGGGAAGTACTAAAGGAAGTTGGTTTCTACAGGAATTGCATCACCACATAAACGAGCAGGGAACATACTCTAAACATACCTTTAAATAACGCTCAATGTTACTCATCAAAATGTCAATTTCTTCCTTAGACCACATCCCTTGCTTCCACTTATGGCCTGAAAATATAAATAACAACTAATTACTGAAGTGAAGGCAAGAAAAACAGCATGAACAGAAGTTTCTGAACAGATGACCCATACTGCAATTAACAAGGAAAAGAATAATTTTAGCTACTAAAATATAACTAGAATTAATTTTAAACAGGTATTATTTCATAACTGACAGTAACCACCAACTAATATTTAAATAATGTGAGTCAGACCCCCTCTTTAAAAACATCCCATTTTTAAAAGCAGAACATGAACTCCTCTGTGCGCTGTCAAGTCACATTTTCAGGCTTTCTCTTCAGCTGCAACTAGAAAATTTCTGTCTTTAAACTGACAGCTGAAATTTCCATGCACTCAAAATGATTCCAGAAGCTGGAACTTAAAATATGACTCAGAAGATTACCTGAGGAATTGGTAACAAGGTGGGGCTCTCTTGCATACCTTAACACTCCTAAACATGAGAATAGTGCCACCTACTGTGAGTGCTTTTCATAGAGGTAAATGCTCCATTCAGCTTTTTTTTGACAAACTGGTCCACACCTCTCTCCTTTTTGCATAGGGAGTAATGCTCAGGGTCACAGTCAACATAAAACCATGTGGTGGGTCTTTTACTTCCCCAAATAAAAGTGGCAAACCAACTTTTTTTTTTTTTTTGAAAAAAAAGAAACAAATAACATTTCCTCTCTGTCTATGCCTTTAGTAACTACAATGCCTGCTAAGCTTTAAAAGCAAACCCAACCAACTTTATTCAGAGAGAAAATTTCAAACCTGAAGTCTATCAATAAAACATTAAAACATTCCTACTTTAAATTATCCTTTTTTTCCCTTATGGTCATACCATACTTTTAATTAAGCTTATGCTGGTGTGACCCAGTTTACATACTGGTGTGTGCTGGCTACCTGCCCTCCTCTGCTCAGAAAAATCAGGGTACTTCCTTCTCAGCCTGCTAATTACCAGAGCTGAGAGAGAGAACACACCAAAGAGACTGTTTACTCAAATCCAATTATAATGAAAAGTACAGGCATTATTACTAATTCCATTGGAACTGGTGAGAGAGTACTCTTTCCCTGTGCCCCATAGCTTCAATCTCTTCTTCCACAGTTACAGGGACAGAAAAATAATGTATTCCTGTAACTGATTCACACAGGTCCAAGCCTCTGAACTGACTTAATGAGACACTGCTACTCTTTACATGCAATAACCTTTAATACCAAACTACTTTAGGAAAGGACATATATTCTGCACTTCATAGTCAAGATTATCATAACCTGCCCACAGGTCTGGGAAGAAAGCATTATCAAGTGGATACTGCTATAAAATTATGAGCTCAGGCAACACATACCAAACTCTGAGCTGCTGTAAAAGAAGACACACACTGGCCTTCCTCCGCTGCTGATCTCTGTGACAAACCACAGAGCTTATAAGAGAAGTTCAGCCAGTAGAGACTGCCAAATATTTTTCTTGGCATATTTTACTAGAAATGTCTTCTTCAAATTATTAATCTCTTAACTGGAATCACCAGATGGAGCGCCCTCCTTTGACCAGCTGATAATGCTGTGTCTCTCCCTAAAGGTTTTTAACAAAAAAGAGAGCTGCTTTGAACTGATTGAAAAAAAAATATTTTTCCTCTAGAAAAAGTAAAAGTCCAAGTAAGAAAAACAGTAGAGGGGCTGAGGAAACCAGAGACAACAGGTCTTCATTTGACACTAAGTTTTTTCTCTAGGTTTATAAAGGCACTTCCCCTATGGGGAGGAAAAAAAACCCAAAAGCTCTTGAGTTCAGCAACTATTACATGACTGCACAGACATATTTGGAAAGGGAGGAATGCCCTGTGAGGTGGAAGTTTTAGGAGTAGCAGGGATTATTTTATTAGGTCCTGGTCTGCAGAAGCCTTCTTCTTCTGAAGCAACTCCATTAACATGAGCATGGATTGGTTCTTCCTTTGGTGTCCCCTACTTCTGCTGCAGCTTCCCACCCCCTGACCAGGCAAACACAACTCTCTGCCCCAGCTGGGCCGACACACAGCACCCACAGCCCTGCTGTGCTATGGCCACCACTGTCACCACTGCAGACATGGCCCATCTCCAAAAAGCCAGACCAGAGATTACTTTAGGCACATTGCAAAAAGTTCTGAAACATCTGGAATAGTTTACCTTTCTACAGCATGGGAGAACTGCATTTGAAATGCCCTACCCTTATTGGTTAGAGAATCCTTATCCTCTTTGGTTGTGAACCAGGCTTGACTAACAGCTGATACTTCTTCATTGCCCATTGGGGAGATTTCATCCAACTGTTCATTCTGAAGAATCTTGAAAAGACCAATATGAAATCATACAGTCAGATATTTATTTGTTTATATCACTTTGCAATTAACATGGAGACATAGTTTGAGGGTAAATTAAATCAGCACACCTTGTCACCTTGCTGAGTGTTCAAAAGTGTCATGTCTTAGATATGGCATTGGAACTACTGCCTTTCTTAAAACACCTGAGCAAGATTTAGCATATTAATATACAGATTTTATGAGAATTAATTAGATAACATTCTTCATCTTGTTTAATGCACAGTAAGTTGAGTCTCACTGGCAGTGGTGGAAACAGGACTATGTCCAGCATCTCCAATCTAGAACTTTTAAACATGGTATACCCACAATGAAAACTTCATGTAACTGTTAGGACTGGTGACAAGACAAAGCCTGCTTAAGCCTGTTACAAAGCTTAACTTAAAACCAAAGAATGACAGAAATAACAGATAAACTTGTCTTCTATGCAGATCACAACAGAGCACATAACTACCAGTGGAGGGTAACCTCTATTACTCTTTGCAGTATTGCTCTTTGGGCAGTAACTTAAGACTACAAATAGCCTCTCTCATACATAAAATTATTCAATTGTCCTTTTATAGACCAGCATTTTTACAAACAAGATCCATGCTCACATACATTAGTTTCTAAGAGTCTTATTCATTTAGTAAGCATTTCTGATACTTGTTTCCCTTTTCATTTCAATTTAAATAAAAGCATATATCAAATAGATAAATTTTGAAGTTTTACTGTACCTGAATCTGGGTAACAGTTCCTTCATTAATCTCATCTTCAGCTACCTCAGTGGTAGCAGTCATGGTCACCTCAAAGCTCTGATCATTTTCTGAAACTTCAGAATGGGTAAGTTAGTTGCCTACTTAACTCCTGAAGCATTTTTTTACACATGCTACAAGTTTTATAAATTGCTACCTTTGAAGTGAAAATTTTGAAGAGCCTTATTTGGTATTTATTTGCTGACACAGTAAATTCACTAAAATGATTATCAAATGCTTCTCTTCATAAAATTTAAATATGGATTTTGAAACATTCAGTTCTATGCTTGACTACAGCTATGACCTAATGTGAAACATAAACAAAATGCATTTGATGCAAAAATTTGAAACTGTATTATTTCTTTTCCAGCCCTACCTGCACTATTTTCCAGTTATTAAAGGACAATACGCAAATCTTTTGGCAGCATGCATTTTCTCCAGTCCTCCTTCAACTTCAACATGATAATACCTTTACTTCTAAGGAACGCCTACCTAGTTCCACCAAATAAACAGGCATTCTAGGTACTGTAAATTGGTATTTTAACTAGATCTAGTTTTGTCTCCCTTTGGGAGATTATATTAAACTTTCTAATATTCAATCAACTTCCAGAAGACTAATTGAGTATTCATCCTATCTTTTTTACATCGATCCCTTTTACATACACCTCAATATTATAAAACATTGAAATACTAACTGCACTGTCTGATCATTAAAAACCCCCAAATCTCTTAGCAGGAGACCATCAAATTTGTTGTTCATTTACTTAACCTTAATTTTATTCAGTGCACCTGTGCCTGCAGGTCTCCAAACTACTTTAACACAGGCTTATTTTGCCAGTACTAATTGCTGCAAAACTATCCAAGACTGAAAAAAAATTATGACATTCAAGTATATTAATAAAATTTGGAAGAAAAAAACCCCATGCAGAATATTCTACTGTGATTCTAGAGCCCACTTTTAACCTTTACCAACAGATATATTTGCTACAAGAGTACATAAAAGAACTTACTTGGAACTGCAACAACAGAAATGCACGGAGTAGAATCATCAAGGCTTTGATCATCCTCTGATAAGCAAAGCCTCTTGTGTGGAGGTTCAGAGCTGTCTTCAGAGTCTACTTCATCAGCTTCTAACAACAAAAACACAGCCCGGTTACTTCCTGTAAGCTAAATGGAGCATTGGACAGAGTTCTCCTAAAAAGCAGGCCAAAGCAAACAGTAGAAGAAAACGTGACAGGCTGGTTCAGTGCTTTGCTGCTGCCCAGGAACCTGGTCTAAGTTATGGGCAACAACAGTTCACATGCTTTCTTCAACATGTGCTTTCTTTGAAAAGTCTATCAAACACAAACCAGTCTACAGAAATTTGGGTATATGGTTGGTTCTAAGAATCCGTTTCAACTGAAATAAACCACAGCAGTTGTATCTTTGTTGGGCACATGCAGACAGTTTTGGGATTTATACCTAATTCAACACGTCATCATTCTTTACACCAAAGAAGAACAATTCTTGCACAGTAAGCTGCACCTGAGTAGCTCACAGAATTTGTGGGCAGGGATGAATGGTGATCAGATAAATCAAAACAAAGAAGGGAAAAAAATACTATGTAATACAATTCTATACCATTTTGAGGGCAATGAAGAATTAGGTTCCCTTCAGTATCCTGAGTCAAAGTCACAGAGTTCACGGTTTCTACTGTCACTGTGTCAGACTCTTCTTCAACTGTGCTCATACTCAAACCTGAAAGAGCAACACACAGATTATGTTTCTGCAGCTGGACTCCATTTGGACGACAATGCTGCTTCCATACCCCAAACAACCAGCACAAACTCCCTCAGGGAATGAGCCTGCTCTTTCACATGAAAAATTCACAATTTCAGACATTCACCTACCTTTATTTTCCTGCACACATACGTTGCACAGGGTAAAACCAGATAGCTTTAAAGTAACTTTCCCAGTTAAAAATAGTATCTAAACTTCCCACTAGGAGGATGTGCAATCTACTGATTTCTTTTTTTTCAAGCACAAACCTAGTCTATTACTTTTTCAGCATTTCTAAATTCTTCACACCTGATGATTTTTGTCCAGTATTTGTTCCACTGTTAATTTAATAATTCTGCTATTATAGAACTGAAAGCTAGTCAGGACTCACAAATATTTTTCTAGTGTCCTATTAGTCACAGCTGCCCTATTTATAGACTGCCAACTGCAAAGTTTTATTCTCCTTCCATGCGTATAACTGAATGTGAAACTTGCATTTTTTCCTTGGCATTTAAACAAGAGTAACAGAAAATTGGTTACAAGCAATGTCCAGTACAAAAAGCTACTGAGATAATAAGTAATCCAGGAAAAGCCATATACATTGAAGTCACAGAATTAGGGCAATATGAAGTGCCTCTGATAATTTAATTTCCACTATAAAAGCACTGCAATTAAACACAAAGTTTCTAAGAAATTCTACGTAAACCACCTACAGTAATTCTGAAATAAAACAAAGCAGAACTCCACAACTGAAGTTTTATCTAAATATAAAGAGATGCAACCTTTTCTGCTGCAGATGCTAAATGAAATCACATCTAAAATATCCAGAAGCTTTGCAAAGTTTTCATCAGTTTCAAGCCTGCTTTTGTTGACCTTGGCAGAGATTTGTAAAAATAAAATATCATCTATTTCTCCTTTAACTGCTCAGGCCTTTTTCCGGTTTACTCATATGTGAACAATAAAAAATTACTTTTAAGTTTTATTTTGAAGCCAAAATGTTTTTTAAAAATATCTGGCTATAGCTTTAGAAAAAAATAAATCACAAAAACATTACAAATTTTCCATGTACTAGGCAGGGATATAGCCATATACCCATATGCAAGTGGAATTTACAACCTAGATTTCAAATTCCCTGTATAATGTTAACATTACTGCGTCAGCAGGAGATTATTTAATTTTTAATCAGAAAACGTGTTCTTCAGTATTGAAGACTCCCAAGAGAAGCATTATCCCAGAAAGATAAAACTACTGCCAGTCCTTGTAGAAAACTACTTCTCACCTCTCGAGCTTGTTGAAGATTTGGAACATCTTTAAGCACACACAGTGACTGATTCCTCAAATGAAGTGATATTACCCTTCTAAACATGTAAAAATTTTCAGATACCACTAACATTTTAAATCAGAGGGTTCTCAAACTTACTTTCACATCTACCATCAGCAACAGTTCCTTGCCACACGCAAGCGTAGGAGGGAGCAATTCCTTGGGATTCATCTGCTGCTGAGTTTTACAGCCTGTGCTCTATCCTTCACTAGAAGCTGCTGTTTGCTGCATGGCTGTAATACTGATTTTAGGAACCCAAGGAGGCATCCTTAATGCTAAAATATGAAGAAAGACATCCAAAACATTACAGCTAAATTAGCAGACTGTAACTTTTTCAACCCAGTTTTAAGTTATTAATTTAGCTTTTGGGGAATGAACAATCTGGGTCAAAAGAAACAGATTCTCTTTTTCATGTTCATATGTACTTTCTGAGTAAATTTTACTACAGGGACTGCTGTAGTAAAAATCCCTAAAGTTACTGGAAATGAGGTAGAGGATTTTTCCTTAATTTTATGTCAGCTAGTTGTCATAACATTTATTTTTCTATAATCAGTTGAAAGCACCATATTTCTTTTCGCCATTTTAGAGGCCTGAAAGACATGAGATTTATAAGACACATTACAACAGTCATTTACTTCACCTACAGCTGTTCTGAAAGTAGTGGAAACTACAGCACCATCCACAGCAGATAGAGCAGACCATTCCTTCTTTTGTATTGGAAACTGATGAAAATTGAGTACAGGCACATCAAAGCTGGGTCACTCTTTGAGCAGGACTTGATGAAAATCAATTGGTGTACTTAGATGATTTGGCTCCCAAATAACAAACACAGGCAATTAATTCCTTTACATTCCCTGCCTTGCTGGTTTGCAAGTCAGGAGGGAACAGGACACAGCATAAAAGGGATCCATACGTCTAAAATGGCATTCCCAGAGATGGGGAAGAAGCTACGCCAGGACCAGTAGCTGCTACCCTGACACTTGCATGCAGAGCTGTAACAGGATTTACCAGACAGTGGCTGAGGCAGCACATCTCAGAGCACCGCTGAGTCCTCTGCCCCTGACCAAGTCACACACACACACCTGCAGCTGTCAGCTCGAGCTCCACGAATTGCAGAGCACCCAACACTGGGCACTGCACTTTGTTCAAGGACCTGTGACTTCCCAAGAAATATTCCTCAATGTAATTCCTGGATCGAGGACAGGTTTATAACTCCATGCCCANCAAAAAAATGCTCTGTGTAAGATACTCAAGACTTAAAGGATCTTAAATCTTCTGAGTAAAGGTAATAACCCGGACCAAGCCTTGATAAAAACTTAAAAAGAACCAAATCCTTGATTTGATTCGCAGCAACTTTAATGCATATGGCTTGGACCACAATTGAAAACCGAGTAGAAAGAACATGAGGAATGAAGTCAAAGTCAAATGCATATTTTGGACACTATTTTTTATTCATTAGACCATACAAATAGAAGAAAAAAGGAAGAAAAACTAACCAACCAGGTTCCTTCAAGCTACATTTACACCAGGACAGGGGCACCAACCCATTGACAGATGAATGAGTGACCAAAATCAGGAATAACTGCGGTGGTTCTTTTGAATGAATAGGAAACAATCCCCAGATCTTACAAACCTCATTGCTTCAAACCTAAATAATGATGAAGCTACCAGGTACTCTGAACATATATCAAATATGACACATCCATAGGGAGCTGAGTGGCCAAAGCCCAGTGCTGCTGCCTGGGCCAACGCCCTTTGATGCCTTCTCCTGATCCCGGCTGCAGGGACACCGCGCTCGCCAGACGCCCTCGATCCATCACAGCGCGGCAGCCGGAGCTGTGCTAAACAATTCCAGACCACGGCAGAGGCTTCGGGATGTGCCACGTCAATTCTGCTCATTACACACACCTGCACACCCACACATCTGCTCTTGCACATCTGCTCTTGCAAAAGCTAAATGCAAAGTAAATGACAGCCAAGGTTTCTTAATTAGTGAGAATTAGGACCTGAGTAGTCTCATTCCCTCAAAAATATCACCTTTTCACAACTTCACTAAGTGTGCTTTTGAAAATGCAAACAAGTTCTATTTTAAACAAAAGGCTTACTTGAATTTTAAATTAACAACCCAAGACTTTTCTTTAATCCTTGATCCAGACACATTCTTTACAGAGATGCCAATCTACCACTAGTATTTCATGTTCTAAAGGAGGGTTTTGGGGTGGAGAACAGTGTCGGATAAGACACGCATCAAAAGTGTGGATGCCATAATCCATAATGAAATAGAACCTTAATAATCAGTGCCAATTCAATAGGCATTTTTTGTCTTGGTGTATTTCTGCGTGTATTTACCAAACCCAGCATTTTTTAGAGCAGCATTACAATTTCAAACAGGTTTCAACATGTAGCCAAAAGGTGGGAAAATACTTTGTCTACAACTAATTTAATATATATTTCCAATATAAGTTTTCCACTAAAGCTACATAATAGAGCTGTTCTTATTTATTTGGGAAGCATACAGCAGAATTATGGCAGAAAAAAACCCACAAAGCTGATTTTACACCAAGCTGGGGAAAAAAAAAATTAGCATCCTAATACAAAATTCTTTTAATTCTAAATAACCCCAACCAGGGAGATGGGCTCAGTTACTCTGTGGGCTGTAAAAATTAAGTACTTCTAGGAAATAGTATTTTTACTCTTGCAGACAGAATTTTGTCATTGCCCCTAGTTATTAACTGAATGTTATGTCTAGTCTTCAGTGGACTGCTGTATATCTTTTAAAATTTCTGCAGTAATTTGTATTAAAGTCTACATTCTCTGCATTGGGCAATAAGTATGTTTCACTAAGTCCTGTAAAAAGCAAAAATTGAAGATTATTAAGGGAGGTTTCCAGTTACTGTGGCATTTAACTCGAACAATCCCATGGAATGCATTGGGATTTCAAAGCATTTGTTGAAGAGCAACACCAGGGAAACAAAGTCATTACAGGACCCCGTATTTTAGGACGTCTGAATGTTTATGTATTCCACATCAAGTCAGTACTTCCAGAACGTTATCAGGAGTTTTTATTATTCAACTAGTGCCAGTGCTGTTATGCTAATATTCAATAACACCCCCCCACCCCCCCCGAACTTTACTCTAGACCGAATGGGTTCTGCTCAAATTTAAAATTCCACCATGCAGAAATTTTCTCTAACAGCTGCCAACAATGGATATGAAAAGCAACCAAACTGGGCAGACAGCAATCACAAGGACCCAGGGACCTGAGTCTGAGGCATACAAGGATTTATTAATCTGTATCAGCATGAGATTACAGTCCTTTAGGAACAGTTGCATCCTACTCATTGCTGGTATTTAGAGAAGTGGGCCATCACTGAAACAGAATATATGGGAGACACAATGAAACAAAGTGTCCTCATTTGCATTGATCCAAATTTGGCAGAACTCCATGAGTCTCAGCCTGTCCACTGAAAGTTTAATAAAAAGCACTGAGCACGCTTTAAATGTCACACAGGGGAAAAAACCAACACAAAACAAAATAAAACCTATGTCCTAGCTCTCTCAAAAGAAATAAACACAGAAAGTTTCAACTTTCCTTTTTCAGGAATTGGCTCTTGAGCACAACGTTATGGCTATCGATAGAAATCTTCCTAAGCATCATATGTACTAAAATTCTTTTCCTTTCCTGTAAATCCAGTTCCATGCTAAGAATTTCAGTAACTTCTTCACCTTTATAAACAATGGGTAGAATTTTAGCATGCAAGAAAAATAAAAGAAATTATCCTAACCCTAAGACTGATAAGCAAAGAGAAGCCTTTCTTTCTGAAGGACAGAAAAGCACAGAAACGATGCACAAAAAAAGGACCTATTAGAACATGCAAAACATAGTAGAGGTCTTTGTCTACAGCCACTTTTTATAATTTTGTGTGGTTAAGATAAAAATCAGTATTTTTAGGCATTCTACTTAAGGAGTTATAATTAATGTTCAATCTTTTCAGTAAGTCATAAAGCATCATGAAGTTGTTTATTATTAAAATCACGTGAAATGATGTAAATGAAAACCAGAATGAGATGTCTCCATCTGAACGCAGAACCTGCATCTCCAGGTTTTGCAAAGGAATTCTAACTACACTGTCAAGAGGCCAACTTACATCTGTAGCCAGAGCGGTGCTGGCAAACAGAAAGCATTTTCTAGATTGCTTCAACAATGGCCAGGTGGGGCTGAACAGTGTAACTCTTTGTGAATGAACACGTACAAATACTATCAGTCAGCTGAAGAAGTAGCTGGTACAAGTGTAATACACTTCACCACGCCCAAGGGCACGAACAAGAAAAAAAAGAGACCTCAAAAAAAGAAGAAAAAGTGGGGGGTAGGAAACACAGACTTTTCTGATCGGCATCCTTTATTTCGGGAAACCAGAAAACCATAGTTCTAGTGCAGAAAATCCTGGTACCGCTCTAAGATGAAACCCCTGATTGTGCAGAGTCGAACATTTCAGACTCCGCTTGCCCTAAACAACCTCAAATCACAACTCTCGCTGGGAAAAAAAAAAAAAGAGATTATGAAACAAAACAGATAAAACCCACAAGCTCAGGATACCCCAAGTGCAGAGCCAGCGAGAGGAAATCGAGAAATTCAAACGAGATCGTGCAGGTGGCCTCTTATTATATCTAGGTATGGAGGAGGGAGTTAAAACCAGAAACAACAACAATTAAAAAAATAATAAAACATAATAACCAAGACAAACACGCTGGCCGGCCTCCCCTTGCCCTGCCCTCCCAAGGGAGCCGGGTTTGGTAATTTCCAGGGCCGGTCCGTCCGTCCGCTTCTCAATTTTCCTGTGCGCGGCGCTCCCGAAGCGCGGCAGCTCCCCGGCAAGGCGGGGAGCCGCGGCCCAGGGCTGGCCCCCGGCTCTCCCAGGAGAGCAGCCGGCGGGAGGCAGCGGCCCTGCCCCTGCTCCGGCACAGCCCCCGGGGCGGCGGCTCCGGGCCCGCCTCAGCCCCCGCTGCCC
>WAAG01018246.1:323-18811 GCA_013390105.1 Tichodroma muraria | reverse complement strand
CTGATTGGGTGTTTATTGGGCAGGCTCAATTTGCTGCTGCATTTCCCATCTCTCCTTCTGGTGTCTTCTTAATGGTCAACTCCAAGCAGACAAATTAGCTATGAGGCCTTTCTGTCTTCCGACAAACTGAATTAAAGCTGTGACTGGTCTGTCACTTGTACAATGTCAAAACACCAGGTCCAAGCTACTTAAATTTTGTTTGTTTGCATAGGCAAGGGAAGCAAAGTCAGGGAACAGGGTGGTCGTTGCCCTCTCCCAGGTTATGCTCATTATGGCACATAAAATGTACCTCTCCATTTCATGCACTATGATTTTTTATGTTGATTCCATCCTAACCTTCTACTACCTACACATATTTAATATTAATTAAAAATATTGCTTTATAGATACCATGAGAAAGCTGTCCAACACACCTGGTAAGTAGAATTATGGATTTTAACACTGGCATGCTCTAAAAAAAGTCTTAAGTATTAAATCTTTTTTTTTTAAAACTGACAGATTTACCCAGAGTAGTTTTAATAAAAATACCTTGAATACTTTCCATCCATTTTCTAACCAAAATTCATTTTAAAGATTTCCAGACTACTAGGAATCATTGATTTGTTTCCATAATTAAAACAACTACATAAGATTTTCCCAAGTTTGGGAATGGGTTTAATTTTTTACTTGTCCAATAGAATGATTCTGCCACAACCAATATCGTGAACTCTGGCTCACCAAAGTCTACTTTTAATGCACTCTGTATTTTTGTTTAACAGAGATTGCTTGACTGTAACTGACATTTGAAGAACAGGGAAAAGATTAGTTTTCATACTGAATTTTTCATGTATCCAGATATATTATGACTAAAACGTGACTATGAACCAGGAAGCAATATGGGCATGTGTCCTGGTTTCAGCTAGGGTAGAGTTAATTTCTTCTCAGTAGCTGTTACAGTGCTTAAACCACAACAGCATGAAAGCTAACAGGGCAGACGATTTCCTGTGAATCTTCACACATGCCCTCAGTCAAATACAGTGGCAAGATCGTGGCCAGTTGCTATGATACCATGGCTCCCTTCAATCAATTAAAATACTGAAGTCACTATTCTGCCAGTATTACATACTTCCCAACAACTGCAACATTCCCATGGCTCTTATCTGCTGTTCTTACATGCTATGATCTCATTACTAATATGAATGTGTGCTTCTTGGAATTTGCATTTTCCAATTTGCTTCTGCTGTATTTTGCAAGAAATCATCTTCATACTGAACGAGGCTTTTGAGTCTCTGTTTTTGTCTAACATGGGTAAGTAACCCTCTTGTACTGCACATGATGATCTTTTCCTTTTGGTGTCTTTTGTACCTCTAAATTATCTTGGAAAAGTGGAAATTTCCTTTGGGTCACTAATTTCCTCAAGAATTCTTTAAATATGTAAATTCTGACTGCAGGAAATACGGTTCTTCAAAATCTAAAGCTGTCCTAAATGAACATCTCTAAGTCTTGTTAGAATCAATTTGAGACAGGACACTAGAAAATAACACATTTGTGTTTGTACAGTCCTTTGAAGGTGCAAAGTGCTACATTTCCTCGTCCTTGGCCACCACCATGAGTCTGGTGAATTCTCATCCAGAGTAAAGCACATGACTGGGGTTAAGATGTAGCATTTTCAGCAGGAATTGGACATTAACAGGACTACTGCTATGTTAAAGACAGATCAATGACAGCATCCCGCAAAGAAGCCACACTTTAACTGAGCTGTCAACAAATCAAGGACAGAGGAGAGCAAATGGCCAGTTCTCCCTCATGCTGTTCAAACAACAAAACTGCTAGGCACACATGCTTGCAGCTGAGAAAACACAGGCATTAAGGTCTATTTTCCTTTCTGATTAAAACAATTGTTTTATCAGTTGAAGTCTGACAGCTTCTGTGAGCTTCTGTGTGTTTATATGGTCCCACTGTTTCCAGTTCTGCTATCTTCCTTGCAAGAAGGTCTGTATTTCCCTGGCCATAACTCAACTCCCCATTCATGTTCCCAGTCAACTCTTTTCACATTTGAAATACATTCAAACCTGGTCCTCAAGTTCACAGTCAGAGGGTTTGCCAAAAGAGGCTGATTTAGTGAAATGGTCTTACTTTTGTCTTCCCTTCTACCTGGTCCATACCTGCCCTCCCTCCTTTCCTGGACAGAGTCTTTCTTATTTCAAGTCTACCTGCTCTTTAAAATCTCCCATCATTTTCTTCTTTTCCTTCCCAACCATGCCACCACAACTCTTCTGGGTTATGCAAATCCTTCCTTCCCTTCATTACCTTGTTAAAAATGTTTCCTTATTGCCATTCACCCTCTTGAGTCCAAGGAAACTGCACTCACATGACTGTAATGAACAAGGGACTTGTGGACACCTTCCTAGTAAAGAGGGAAGGCTCCTTCTTTCATGGTGCGCTTGCCAAGTTTGATACTGTTAGTCACAGCCTCACTGTCCTTTGGTTTTGTAATTCTTCCTTTCATTTTCAAGAATATTTGCTTGTCTGAGGCTTCACCTACCTCTCCCACCATGGCATTTTGGTGTTTCTGCTGCCTTGTCTCTCTCTGTGGACTTAACTCTTTGGCTATGTGTGTTTGCCTCACCCACAAAACCCTGTATTTCTGAACTTGGACTGTACTTAACTGTCTTCCTTTGTCTTTGCTGCTGTCACTGTTTAATTGCCATTCCTGGATGATCCTGTATCAGTCCCTCCCTCTAGTACTTGTAGCATCCTCTAATGCCAAGTGGGTAGGTGATTCCTCTTCTCCCTGAAATCTCTGCATTTTGAATTGCTCTAAAAATTAAGACACAAAACAGGGAGACTCCTAATGAAGTTTAAAATTTAGGGAGTAACACAGCAGAAGGATTGGGACCAATCTTAGTCTGAGGTAAGAGTAAATATGGAAGGGGCTTCAGACCTTTAGAAGACTTGCCAAGAGAATGACTACGTTAGGACCACAGTCTAAGGAACACTGGGGGACGAAGCAGTCTGGCACAACTGACTGTGAAGTGCTGGGTCATGCTGGGTTTGGCTGCTCTGGCTGCAACCCCAAGGCTCCCTGTGATCACAGGCTGCATTCAGCTGGTGCATCTCAGACTAGAAAAGATGCAAGTTTTCCCACCCTGGAGGAAAATAGATTGGGTGGACAAGACTTAGGAGTTAGTCAGTAAAGGTTTAGGGTTTTGGAAGGTGTGACAGGATGCTGAAGGCAGAAAAAGCTCTTGGTTTGATGCAAATGTCAGAATGAATCTTGTAATTAGAAACTCTGGCTGTCCCTGGAGCAGCCAATGCTGCCTGTGAAACTGACCACCCAGAATGCCTTCTGAATCCAAGAATATAATTTCCTTATTGCCAAGCTGACTCCCACTTTTGCTTTTTTTTGTATCCCTCACTATCCTTTGTTCTGGTCTGAGTGCTGGTAGAACCAGAATGTGCCTGCCTACCACACTGCTTTGCTTTTCTATCATGCCACCTTCCTTTCTTCATCCAACTTTGCTGAAGGACAGATTAGGTCCTGTGAATTAAGCAGCAGGTTGAGGATTGCTGAATTCTCAGGAACTCTTATAAAATGGAAAGCATTCCTCCTCCCGATATAAAATTACTCTGAGATACTCCATGTCTCAAGATGCACCAAGGAGTAGTACCACTTTTTAACGTGCTGTCATCTTATGTTGCTGTTTAAAAATTTTAACATCTTCCAAAGTAAAAAAAAAAAAAAATATGCATGGATAATCTCTTAAATTCCCTGCTTATGTGAAGTTGGCGAAGTAATGTTAAAGATTTCGAGCAAGTCTTACCTAATTAGAACCTAGGACTTAATTACTTCTCTCCTGAAAGATGAGCCTCTGGCAGATAATTTTATGAGGATAGTACGCCTTGAGCAAAACACAGAAAAATAGTTTTCTGTCAGAACTTATGAAAATAGAAGTTTCATCATACAGATTGTTATGTGTTTTGCGCATGGGTTATATTTATAAAGAGTCTTTGCTGTCTAGCATAGACAGGCAATCAAAACTGAAATCAGAGAAAGTATCAGAACTGATAAAGGGTCCACAATTAAGTTCTTCTTTCTTCATAATGAAATCTATTTCATGTTCAACCACTTTATTAAGCAAGACATGCAACTCTATCCCATTATTTCCTTTTGTATTCCCAGCAATTTACTGGGATTCCTTCTGTGGATTATCTAATAGCAGGGAAGGTACAGATGCGCCATTATCCTGTTATCACATACAGTACATGGAGTTCCAGGCAGAATATTTTGTCCTGGATAACAGAAATGAATTATCTATCCATTCTGTGAAAGAAGTGACAAGGTAAACCAGAAGTACAGCAGCAGACTCATGCAGCTTCCAGACTGGCTTCAGCTTAGAATTAATCATTCCTTATGATCTTTATGAATCTGTATTCCCACTGGTGAGTCTTTCTGTGATAGCGTTAACTCTTAAGGACATTTATTTATTGGCTTATTTAAAAAAAACCCTTAAGCCTGCTGCTGAACTACTTGTGCAGTCACTTAATTCAGAGCGATAGCAGTGAGTGCAAGTAGCAGGACCAGGTCTTTGTTTTTCCCATTTTCATTTTCTGATTGCTCTTCCAATTTTGTTTTCTTCTGAGCTCAGCAGGCAAGTATTAAACAATTTAGCCTAGAATTTGAGCAAACGTTGACTGGTCAATATTCTTTGCACAGGAAAGTAATTGAATTTTATTGTGGTGTCTTACTCCTGTTTGTGACTAATGCTCTCCTTTTCATCATAGGAGTGGTGACTTATATACAGGGTGTTTAGTAGAAAGCTATTCCCTGCAAAATTTTAAAAATAGATTAAAACTCAAAGTTCCTCCCTCCTCCATTCCATTAATTTCATTATGGCTCCCTCATCTGAAAAACTTCATTTTTAAACAAGCCAAAATTACTTAGGATTTAACACATTGATACATATTTTGATGCATAAGCTTGTCTTGGGACAAATGCCCTTATGTTCTCCTGTTTAATACCACATGTCCACACGTATACGTGTATGTACGTAAAAAGACGTAAATGTAACCTTACATCTTTATATATATATGCATGTTTATCCAAGTACATACACATATGTTCCTAGTTTTTTGGCAGCCCTTGTTTCCAATAATGATTCTAGTCGAAGTTCCAAAGTATGGATTTCATTTAGGATTTACCAAATAATTAGTAAGGCAATAGGAATTTATTGTTATAAATGTATAACAAATATGTGTCTTTTACAATAAACTTAAAATAGTGTTTGTAATTAGCAAATGGAATCTAACTTTCTAGCTGTCTCATTAAAATTAAATTAGATGCAGAGTTGGGAATTTTAATTCCAAACATTTACCTTTATCGTTGAAACATGTTCCTGAATGAATTCCTAGACTATTTCACTAAATGTCCATGCAAATGAAGTTGTAAAACATAGGATCCAATCTTGTTAACACTCCTTTCCAGAATTATGACATTGAAAGAACTTCAAAAGGAAAAAGGGATCTTCCTCTGCTTCAAGGATTTCTACACTGTTTGTTGTGAACGCTTATGTCCTTAGAATAAAAAATAATGTAACAAAAAAAAAACAAAAAAACAACAAAGCAAACCAAACCAACAAACAAACCCCCACAAAAAACAAAACAAAAACTCACCACCCTAGAACCTCAGGGCCTTCTATAATACAAGTTAATATTTCTAAGGCAACTCAATCAAGAAAAGCATTATAAATATTGAGAATAATGGCTTTAAGTGATAATGGTAGGAAGGAATTTCAAACAAAATTGCAAGGAAATGAGGCTCATGTCTAATAGCTGTCTAGGTGTTGCTCCAGACCATTTTTGCTCTGGATCTGTGAAGCTTAAAGAAAAAGGCAATTTTTAAAGAGGCTCAAGGGAAACAATTCTCTATGTGGATACCCAGACTAAGCCAACAAATGGCACAGCTACAACTGGGGGCTTTGAATGTGAAGTGTCGAGTGTAGAGACCAGCCTCCAGCTGTGCACACCACAACCAGCACAGAGGAGGAGGGACTTTTTCCAGAGAGGTTAGAACACTTTTGACTTAGGCAACTTGAGGTCAGCAGTGGGAAGTGGGACACATTCAACTCACTAACAAACTCCTGGAGTCAGGTCCACCCTGGAGCTTCCACTCCAGGGAGTGCTGTAACTTTGAGAGGGAAGAGAAGATCTGGGACAGGCAGCAGGAAGCAACATGCTGGACCTGTCCAGTGCCTTGAAGACCACCATCACTGCTCCCCCGACAGCCCTCTGAGTCCCTCAGACCCACAGAGGAGAGCAGAGGCAGCAAGATACAGAGGATGAGGAAGAATGGGGAGGGAGATAGCCTTGGCAAAGAAAAGTTGCTAAATGCTGTAATTAGATGATCAGACTTTATTTCACAGATTTTTCTCCCATGTCCCTTGTCCCTTATCTTATATTGGGACAGGTAAATATTCACACGTATCCATACAGTTTTCAACCTTATACTGTTAAAGACCATCCTTGCATGTTTTTGGTCTAATTTTCCAGAATCATTCCGAGTTCTAATCCCATGAAACCCTTTCATCCTACATGGGATGTTTACTTTCTACACCTTGTTTCACAAGGGCCAACGTGATACAAGTGATATAAGTCTAACTTATGTCTTCTCTGGAAAAATAATCCCCTTTTGTTTCTCTAAATGGTACTGAAATGTTCAGTTCATGGAAAAACACAAGTACAGAAAGATATTGAAGGATGTTTCTGCCTAGCTCTGTGGTGCCTTATTTGTGCCCCATGCAGAGTGCTGATCTAAGTAAAAGCTTGATATGCATCAAATGTAGTGAACTTCATTGACTTCCTTGAAGATTTATAAATGAGAGGCCAAAGAGTCAGGCTGCAAGTCTGCTTGGCTGCATGAGTAACTGTGAGAAATTCACCCAGTCATTCTGGCATGATGCACAGAAGATGGAGCTGATCAATAAATACCAAATCACTTGCTTTATTTTCTCTGGAAAATTATCAAGTCTGATATACAAATAAACAACTACCACACAGATCCAAACTCCAAACATAAGAAAAAGCAAGGGAATTTAGAGATTTGCACATATCTTGTGCATCATGTTCCAAGAAAGGCCCCAGAAGTAGCCCTTTGTTGGAGAAGGTTACAAAGGGAAGGAAAAAAGGCAATGTAAAGGTCCTTAATTTCATCTCATACAAAATACCATATGTTTTTGCATGCTTCATTAATGCTCCCTGTTTCACCGACTAGAAACACACAGCAAGTCCAACCTTCAGGGGTCAGCAGTGCTCAGGATATCCACCAACTGCGCTCCAGGCGACTGCGGGCACTATGGAATAAGGGCTGACTCTGCTCAGTATTAATCCTGAAGTTTTAGATTGGACAGTTTGGAATCCGAAGAGCAGCTAAGTACAAATCACCACCTATCTCACAAATACCACCAATCACTTGTACAGGGCTCTTCTCTGAAATAAAGTAGTATCTCATTCATAGGGTGCACTTAGAGATTATTGTAAACAGATCTGCTAGATGGCAAATTCTCTGTCTACTCATAGTTTTGAAACAAGATAAATACAGTAGCCTTTTCTGAGCTTTCTAGTGCAGAGAATCTGGTGTCTTATGAGTGGTAACATTCATTTTAGGAAAGCCTAATACTATCAGACTATCTGTGGATTCTCAGGAATAAAACTTGCTAAATGCAGCAGAGTTTCTGTGGCTGAGCTGAAATACAAACAGTATAAAGAAAGGCTGCTGCTTCACTCTTATTTTTATGCCCAGTGGTCTTTCATAGACAGTTCTGCCTGAATTTGAGTTTTAGTAGATTATCTTCAAATTAGAGCTCAGGATGTATTTACAATTTAATGCCTTACTCCACTAGAAGCCTAACAATTTAAATGAAAGGGAACAAAATCTTTATAGCTTTGCTCTGTCTTGACAATGTGCTGTTTATGGACTCTTCTTAGCATACACAAGCATACATGCATGCAAAGCCAAGTGGTGGAAGTGAAATGACTCGAACAATTAATCTTTCCTGTTACATCATTGCTATTCCAGGCTTTCTTGTTCTTGTTAAAGGACAGTGGACTGAATAAAAAGGTAATAAGAAGCATGATGGATAGGAAAATGTAGAGATGACAGTATAATAAATTATTGCTTACCATTTCCTGAGTGTTTGCAAAATCTGCCTCTTTCGAGCTACACTGCACCAAAAGCATTATAATATTAATCAGGGCAATACAAAGGGTTACATATTTGTATCAAAATCTACTTAAGAGCATTCCTGCTCCCTAAAAACGAAACCAAAATAAAAACAAAAAAAAGAGGAGGTTTTCATCTCATTGAAACAGTACATGATACACTACTAATGCTTCTGCATATACAGAGGTATGTTGATATCTGATTAAAAATACAGTCTGAGCCTTAGCACACTGTCTTGCATGCAGACTTTTATTGCATAAACTACTCTTTATCTGATAATCACAGCCATAACCCCTCAAGGTATTTTTATTTGACCTCGAATGAACATGAAAAAGGGGTTCACAGAACAGCCATTTCTTTGCTATTTCTGCAGCATCTCTCAAGGCAGTGACAGTGCAGCTTTAGCATAGTAAGTGTTAGTGCTTCTGAAACATGTTATTAGAGTAAATCTTGAACTGAACTTGACTTTATTTTATATTTAATGACACGATGTCAGAAATACTTTGATCTGCATTAATGTAGTTGCAGGAATAAAATGACTTTCAGTCATTTAGTGTTTTGATCCCACGGTTAGCTACACCATCCAGTCTTCAAGAACTGATGCTCTTTTACACTACAAGCTGTCTCACCCCTATTACCCCTAGGAGACTTACCACAAGAGTGTAACATATCTTGAATCCAGGTTTAGCCACAAAGTAGTCATCAGATTTGAAGGTTATCTTTATGCGATTTGTTCTTGATGTTATTCTCGGAGGCACCTCCTTGTGTCCACACCACCGTCCTCGAATAACTGTGCTGGTCTCTGATACATCTTCCACTTCCACAAAGTCATACCTGAAAAAGAGTATGAAGAAACAGTTTTTGCTGACTCTGTTCACAGAGGGTGCTTGCAAATTGACAGGAGCACAACGGGAGACACAAAGACAACTGTCCCCTGTTCTCCACTCCAAAACATCAGACTAAATATTACAAATGGTGGACAAGTTCACGTGCCACAAAATACACTAAGCTGAAAGCTACTGCCTGAGTGCTCGAATGACTGATTTCTGTGCTCCTGGAACATGACAGTATTTGCTACCATGTTAAAATAGCAGTAAGAGGCACTTGCATGTGCTTAGTATACAGTAAGCATACGCATTGCGTTTCATGTGGTGGGTAAATAATTTAGAGAGCTGATAAAATATTATTTAAGGCAGGCTGCCCAACCCGAGCAGCTGCAAACACTTGCGCACTTTCTGGTGGTCGCCCAACTCCCTGCAGCAGCAGCAGCCACAGGCACCTGCCTGCTGTGCCAGTCAGAGGGCTAGAGAGGGGCAGACACTGTGCCAGGAGCAAAGGGAGATGCTGGAGGGACACAGGGCAGTGCAGGCTACTGAAAGGTGCTTTTTAGGACCTCCCTTGTAGGTGGCACATTGCTTCTGTAGCTGGTTTGGAAAGATTTATGTCTAACTTTCAAGCAGGAAAGCATGCTGCCACTCTGCATGCTGCAGTGGGGAGTTCATGAGCATGCTGTCACCAGGGAAAATGCAACAGCACCTCTTGTTCTGTGAAAAGTCACATCTTGGCCAGGCACCCGTGCCACAGCAGTGGTCCCTGAGCCCAAAGAGGGCTCTGCCAGGAGCAGAAGGCACTAAATCCTGGGGATGAAGGGACACAGTGGCAGCAGCCTGCACATTTGCCTGCTTGGGTATAAATGACAATATAAAAAAATAAAAATAGGAGTACAGTTATTAAGCTGGAGAATAAAGGGGACAGAGAATAAAATTCCGGTTTTACTAAATCTATGACAAAATGTCTCTCAACATTTTTTGGAGTCTCTCAACTCCAAAATATCTTTGGAGCCAGAATTAGGCCCCATACATTGCTGCCAGCGAGGCAGAGGTGATGACAAGAGGGGCATCTTGAGTGCCACCCTCACAGTACAGTTAAGCCTTAAAACTCTGGAGGTCTTTACCAGGAATGTTTTCTATTATCAAAGCATCTGCTCCCCCCAAAGAGGGAGTTCAGCACTGTTAAATGATTCTTGCTAGCAATGCACTGCTCCCCACCCCCAGGTCTGTGGGCCTCCTCCGTGCCCAGTTGTGGGAGCTGAATAGCTCTGTAAATAACAGACCTGCTTTTCTTTTTCTGCTGAGAGCCCATGAGAAAAAAACCACAAGTACTATGCGGTTTGAGAATATCAGCTCTGCTGCTTTTATATTCACCAACCCCAAACTGCACAGAACAGAAAATAACAGACCACCACGACCACTTAAATCTGCCCAAACTCTGCTGAAATATTCTTTTTTTGTAACACACCAAAATAGTTCCAGGCAGAGGTAAACTTGTCTCAACCTCTCTCCACCATCACCAACTCCCACTCCCTGGTGGTGATGGATATGGTACCCAGCAAAGCTCCCAAGCTTCCACCCCTGCCCCCCCCAGGCAGCAAAGAACTGTGAATGCCTATTGCAACACAAGGGGTTGTGGTATTCAGCAGGAGATAACCTTGTAAGCTTTGGTGAAAGCCGTCCTGACTAGCATCCCCGCTTTTGGAAGCCAGATGCCAGACTAAGTAGCAAAACCAGGGAAAATCCATGGACTTTCAAGGATTATATCTGCTTTCAACAGCAGAGGCTCTGTTGCAATGATCATGGAAGTAGGTGTATTCTCAGTTGCTTCTGTGCATCCAAGGAGCCTCAGAGGCTGGGTAATTTAATTGCTTTTCAGAATAATCTCCTATCAAGTGCCTGTGGAAATGCTAACAGAACTTCTTGAACATTCTGTAAGACCTTGAATATTTCCTCCCCTTCCTCAGAAGCTCTGAAGAAATATAGCTCTGCTAAAATACACCTTTTCATTCCTCAGCCTGAATGAATTTCAATTGGTTCAGTCATAATACTATGCAAATTACAATAATTAGCATTAATGAAAAATTGAAAGAAAACACTAGGAAGTTACTGGAGAAAAAAGCTTAGGGTCAAAAGCAAATACAAAAGCAAGGTAAGGTGCAGAGGCCCTGAATTACCTGTCGCGTATGCCCAGCCTTCAAGCATATGCTCAGCTCTCAGTGCTCATTTAAATTAAAACAGTCCTGGCTGTCTCTCTAAAACAGCACTGCAGGGATTGTCAGGGACTGAAGCTGCAGAAAGGATCTAGTTTTGAAAAATATATTGAACATTAGCAAAAACTCCAACTGCACACAGTACTTAACAGACTTAAAGCCATCACAAGCTGTCGGACCAAAAAACTCCTCACTCTGGAAGTAATATTACCCAAATAAAGGTCTTCCAGAAACTCTAGGGAAAGCTTTACTGCAGAAAAGGATGTGATATTTCTCCAGCTTCTATAGACAATATGGATGATGGAAGGTCTTTGCTTTTCTCTGCATTCTAAATTAGCTGCTCTGGAAAAAGCAAGCAGACTGTCTTCCAAGATGCTCTCCAAGCACATAATGCCAGTAACAGCTTGACTTTCCCTCACTGTGCCACCACCTTTAATGGCTTTTGACAGAGAATACTTCATCTTTTTTTTCCACAGTAAATTAGCCCTCTGTTTCAAAGTTGCAATGCTTTAAGGTCAGCCATAGTTTATCCACTATGTAAATATGAACAGGCTGCTTCTGTGTGCATTAGGCTCTGAATCTGGGAAAGCGTTTGGGGTACTGGGAGGTTACTGCTGTTACTGACTCTGCTGCTGATCTTGGACCAACATCACCAGAGCAGACCTGCCAAGGAGCAGGGAAGGAGAGCCAATTTTAGGCTGCATTCTTTTATTACTACATGGAAAACAAACCTGCAGGAACGGTTCCCTCTATCAGTAAGGCAGAAAATTTAACAAAAAAGAATAAAGAAAAAAAAATCCACCCCGTAAAATGCCTGCAGAGATGCCAAACCCTACAAACACAAATTAATTGACAAAGATAAGAAGAGGCTGGGTGAGCAGAAACACTAACAAGTTCTCTGCATACATAAGGTGTAAGTAACAACATGATCAGGCAGAGTTTGAGGCTGAGACTTGAGCATTTTAAGTAAGTAGCATCACAGCAATCTGCCTTTCAGAGGGCATGGGAATCCTGAGCCTGTTTTCTCTGACAGAAGAGAGCTGAATAAAAGAAATATAAACATATGGATTTATACTGTTTTAGTGAATGTTGGCAAGATTCACCTCTGTACTCTACTATCGCAAAACAGTTTATGCATCTAGGTTAATCAGCCAGATCAGCTGAGCTTTAGGTTGCTTTGGCTTAAAAGGGGAACCGAAGCAACTGGAATACAGTAGGATAGGCTTTAATAGATTTATAGATACATCAACATGCATCAGCACACTGATTTTTATGGACCTATATTTGAAAGTTCTAAAAGGAATTGTACCAGTGAAGAGTAAAAATAAAGATAAGAAGGTAATTTGAACATAATTATATTTTCCAATGCATTTTTATCATCCCTCGCACCCCAGTATAAAAGCTTACCTACTCACTCAAACCACCTAGAGCCCTCCACTGACTGAAAAAGATGTTTCTTGCCTGGCTGAAACACGACAGAGGTGACAGAGGACAAAATCCTATTAAAGTAGCACCTATGTTGTTAGATAGCTGGATTTGAGCACACAAGTACCTTGTGCTTAAAACGTTACAGAAGGACTAAAACCTGACAAAACTGCTGAGCGGCTGAGGACAGCTCAGTTTATTCATGAACTCAAAGATCAATTTTAGCTGGGAGGGCCCCTTGAAAGTGTGTTCTCCTTGCAAGGACATCCCGTACCCGACCATAGATGCTCTGGTTTTGCTTTGCAGTCTCATGCCAGTGAGCTCAAAGGTAGTCTTAAGGAGCCCTTTGCAAACTTTGACTTGTCACTCACCTGCAGATCTCATTTTCAGGTTCCTCCAGCCCAAACTGATTATCAAAAGCCAGCTGGATCCTGGTGCTCTCTGGGGAGTGGAGCCGCCACGTCAGCAGGAGGTTCCTGGGGTAGCTGCTGGGGAAGCGAGGACTGTGGATGCAGCCATTCCCTGCCACACTGATGGTCTCTTCTTTTCGGTACAAGTCTGTGAGGTGATTGCTCTCTGTTAGTAGTCACAACTTGTAGAAATTAGTATGTTGTCCCAGTTATAGGAAGGCAAAAAACACAACAGTTTATAACACAGCACAATTACTTGCATTTCAAGTCTATAAAAAGTTGGGTCTAGGAGCAGTTACTATTAAATAGGAAGTACAGTGTATTTTCTCTTAATTCAAACCCCCATTAAACAGTAAGAACAACAGAGCTCAGTTATACAGACTCTTTATTTTACAAGAAATGTATCATTATTTTTACATTTATATTGATTATATAATTTCATTCTCACCGGTTTGGTTTTAAAATAGAATTAAACTTTAATAAAAGCTACAAGCTTGAGAACAATGAAGTAAGACAGACTGAAATAAAAAAAGGTAAACACACCTGTTTCCTGAATTTTGTGCTCCCGGGAGCAATGCCCTCTAAACAAAAGCAGCAATGAAGGGCTGCAGGAAAGTGAGTATGGGTGAATTTAAATTTCTTTACTGTGCCTAAGTATTTCCTCACAGAAACGTGCATAAGGTCATGTTTTGATTTTATTTATATGGTGTGAACCATTTTCTGCCTATGGTCCATTTACTCAAACAGCTACTCCATGCTTATACCAATGTAACTGAGGCCACATCCTGTCCCAGCAACCATCTTACTCAGTAACTTCAAGACAAATAGCCAAGTCTTTACTTAATTAAAATTCCACAACTTTTGCCTGAGCAAATATTCAATTGTTCCTAAAGTTTACTTATACTGAGGTAAAACCTCTGCTGCTGTAAATCCATGGCTCCGAGGATTACAGGAACCGTGTCAAGACCGAGCTCTCTGAAAGTCAAGATGTCTTCTCAGTTGCACCACGCACTTGCTCTGCCCAGCTGTTTCTGATACTGCAATTCAGGTCAGTTTTCAAAGAACTGCAAAGAACCTTTCTTCTGTGCATTGACAACTTAAGTATGGGGAATTTTTGAGGATCAGAAGGCTCCAAGGCAACATGCAGATCACAGCAGGTTTCAGTTCCAGTCAATACACACACCTCTGAGCCTCCACCTGTGGGATAGCTACCTGTGTTCCTTTCCCACATGTGTGGGGATCTGCATGAATTTGGACACTTGTTTTCATGTAAACACCCGAACTCCGGTGTCTTTATCTTAAACTGAACATCACTCCACTCTGCTGAATGCCACGTCAACCTCCAGTTTCACTGCAAGCAATAGAAATAGAAAACTGGAGCGTTCTCCTGAATCTGACTACTGAGGAAGAACAAATAGGGGAAAAATACCTCCATCAAGCCACTCTGTGAATGCTGGAAATACAAAACTAAAGCAACCAGCTGCAGCCATCTGTCACACACACTAATCTAAGTCTTCACTCATAAAATAAAATCTAATGTGTGACTAAAGTTTTCTAAGCCCTCTATATGAAATAAATATAGTTGTTTTATAAATGTTCATTGACAACAGGAATCCAGACAAATGGTACAAACTTCATGATTAGTACATCTATTTTTCAGGTTGCTTTTCACTGGTTCCTGGCTGTAAGTACCTCCCTGCATGCAGCTGTAACCAAAGCATGGTTATCTAACAACAATTCATTGTACTCTTCTGACAACAAAGTAATCCTAGCTTCCAAACAACCTGAAACCCAGAAGAAAAAAAATCTGTGTTTCTTATAAAACTATCTCCACAGACCTAATTGTGATATCTTTCTAAGATGCTTTCACTTAGAAATTAAAATGACATTTTGAGCCACCCTTTCTAAGCAAACACAGCCCTAGCTCGCAAAGTGTAGAACTAGCCAGTTTTGTTTTGTTCTGCTCCGACTGAACAATTTGCACTGGAAAAATGCCAATTTGGTGAAAATAAAGACCACCCACCCATTAGTTTTGTTGCAATTTTCATCAGGGACATCGATGCTGAAGTCTGTTTTGTATTTGCTTTTATTCTAAAAGAAGGGGAAAAAAGACATCTGTGGATTCTTTTTTTTTTCCCCTGATCTGGAATGAAACAAAATGTCCAGCCAACACTACTGAGGTCTTACTGAAATCCTGAGGACCTTTGGACTCTGAAAACACCCAGTACACCAAGAGGACAAGATATTTCACAGGACTTTTTCCAAACATCCAAGAAAAGGGATAAAAATAAAACAGATTTGATGATAACGAATTCTAGTGAAAAACAACCATCCCTTAAGTCAGAACAAAAGTTACTGCAGTAAAACATGGCAAAACTCATCCTGCGCCTGAGAGTCCTTAACTCTTCTTTCTTGGACAGCAAAACTATTGCCATTTTCCCTCTGTCACCCTACATTTCACTGTGTAGTTCAATCTGGTTGACGATTCTGAGGGAAAGGTTGCCTTTTCCCAGGCATTCCTAGCACAGGCTTTACACTCATGTCATCAGCTGCTGAAATTACAATTCTGGGGACAGTATCTCTGAAATGTTCTCATACATATACCCCCAAAGAAAACATCTGTGCACACAACACAGCAACTGAGAATGAACAATACCTTCTTTCTTGTACGTCAAGAAGAGGGTCTGTCACAGCTTTTCATTTAAGTTAAACTCTGAATCCCACAGACTACAGTGCTCTGCCTGAGAGGCAGTCACACCTAACCAAGACTAGTGCTGAAATGTCATGGCTGGTGCAGCTCTGCAGTATCCAAGTTGTACAGGTAAATGAAGCAACAGAGCTGCACGTGTTATGAAGCTTAAAAATCAAAGCACAGTGACTTGCTATTTCCATCATGGTAAACGCAGCAATTACAGTCATTGTAGAGGAAAGGCTGGAGAGAAACATGGGGAGAAAATTCTCACTATAGTAAAATAAGGGATATTCAAATATTCCACTCAGAGGAAAAGTCCTTCCCACAAAGGAAGAAAGTATGCTTGATGAGACCGGCCCTAAATATGGTTTTATAAATAAATAGGCCCACATGGGAGGAAATCTAAAGCTATTCGGAGCCTTCACCGGATGCTGCAGCAGACACTTCAGGAGCTCTGAAACAGCCTGATTCCCTCTCACCCTCCTCACCATGTGCCACATTACAACCTGAAGTTGTGTAGCCAGCAGTGTAATCAAACACCCTAAAATTTTCTAAGGGGATTTTCATTGGGATTTCACAGCGTTGACAGACTTAGATAGACCACAGTCAACCCAGACTCGCTCCCAGGAGGTTGGCTCCTTATGAATCATCAAGCATCTGGGAAACAGCTTGAGGAGATGTGAGCAAGACTCCTACCTTTTCTATCAACAAAGCTATGAGACTAAAATAAGACCTTTCCAAGCAGATAAGCATTGTCCTCATCAGATGCACAGGGGGAACTCATGGAAATCACACATTCACCAAGGGGAAAGTCAGGATAAAAAACACTTAATAAAAGATATAGGGAAAGGAAAAGACAGTGAGTCTTTCAAGGCACTGAATTGTCCCACGTTGCAACACAACACAGTGCAGCACTTCACAGTGTCCTGGATGTCACATTCTAACTGTATTCCATAATGCTTTATGGGAGTAAATAAAACACGACAGTGCATAGTGCACTGCCTGTCACATTTACTAAAAAGCATATAAAATCATTTCACAATGAATAAAAGCAGGTGCTAAGTCATAAGGCAAAAAGGCCATTTAGGCCATACACAGAAGGAGGATGTTCTAGATGGCAGGGGCTACAAACACATCCCTGCACTGGGGAGAAAAACTATCTCATAAGGAAGATGAGTGGGAAGGAATCTGGAAGACATCCTTTTTGGTGAGGCAATTCCCTGTAGAGAGTCTGAGCTGACTGCAAAGCAGCTTGCTCTATATTTTATTTATCTGAACTAATCTCTCCTTTTTTTTTTGCTCTTAATTCTTTCGCAACCACTAATTTTAAACGTAATGGGAGTCCATACATGATAGTCCAGCTGTCCAAATTAGAGGAGCTCCCATTTAAATGCTCAAGGCAGTTGCATTTTCCAAAGTGCTTGCCTTCTTCCGCCTGCAAGGAGTGCAGCTGGGTGTCAGAGTGGAAACCAGGAGGTACAGTTCAATACTCAGGAAAATGTGCTTGTCTCAAGACAGTCCCCACCATGGGTGCCTAGTACATCCAATGTTTCCCTTTCCCAGCTAGGCCATGCTGCAGGAGCAGCAAGAAACAGGACAAATTTCATCCTGTGTTTTTTCTGGATGCCTGCACTTCCTTGTGCAGCTCTAGCAATGCATCAACACTTTCCTCTAGCTACTCCTTCTAGTCATGACATGCCTATTACTACAGACAGAAGTCTGCTTGTATCATCATCATTCAACAGACAATGAATTCCTTCACTAAAACAATAGTAATAATAATTAAAAAAACCCCAACCAACCTAAAAGGCAATTTCTAACTGATAATAGCTAATCTGACATCTGTTAGATGATATATCCAACAAGGAGAGTCTGTGTCAATTCCTTAGAAACTCCTTTTCCTCTTAGAAAGGAGAATAATTAACAAAATGACCTTATCTAAGGACATAACCAACAATACGGAATACTTAGTTTCACCCTTCTAAGGTTTCTGGAATTTCAGCTTCACTTCCTAAGGTGTTGTCTTGTGTGTAAGTTTGCTTCTGCCTTTCTTCCCCTTGGAGAAGTTAGCCAACCAACTTTGATACAGTGGTAAAGGCTGAAAAAATACCATACTCTGAATGCATTATGACAAGAAATACACCCTCTGAAATGCCATGGAGCATAACCAGATGAGCTCATCCTCTGGTACAGCTGAGGAGAGAGTTTCTGAGAACCATGGTGAAGTCAATTTTATTACTTGTGAAAGTACCTGTTATTTCAGGAAAGGTCCTTGGGATTTTGCACGTGGGAGATTTCCAGATATAACTCTCCTCCCCCACTGCTGTTGTCTTAAAAAAAGAAAATACAGCAGTCAGTGGTTTGCCACTAGTTTTTTAAACAAATGAGATAACCTTCAGGAAAATAATAGCTCTTCAGTTCCTCCAGTTGAAAATTAGCCTAAACTAAATAGCTGAATCTACAGAGAAGCAAAGAATAGTAAAACACTCTTGAATCCAGACCACAAATCAGTTCATCTCGGGGACAGGCATGCCAAGTGAGTTGTATTTATGGCAGCCTGTTCAGGCAGTCACTGGCTTTCTTTATTCCCCACCCTACTGCAATAAGCAGAAACTTTGTTATCCATAATGTTTCATCAGATGAAAAGATGACAGAGTTCATTGTCAAAATAGTATATTCCATAGCTGGTCACAGCTTGTTGGGAAGATGTAAAACTGTGAA
>WAAG01018231.1:1587-16811 GCA_013390105.1 Tichodroma muraria | reverse complement strand
TTTTTTTTTTTTTTAATGTATTCAGACCTGCAAAGAGTATTAGTACAGTGAGAGCACACTGGGACTTTGTTGCAGTGGATGGCTTTCCACTATGCAAAAATGATGGGCTCTGCCCTTGGATGCCTATACATCAGGGACAGTAATCGATCTTAGTGAACAAAATAAATCACTTGTGTCAGTAGCAGTATCAGGGTGCTGACAGATGATTTGTTGTAGTTGGGGGTTTTGTTCGTTTGTTTTTAATACATATATTGAATTTATTTAAGCAAAGCCAACTAATGGTCTAAGGAGAATAATTTATTCAAGTTTCTCAGATGTTATAGATCAGTGCAGCCCCACAGATTGCAATGAAGTGATGCAAATTTCAGTTAGCTAGAGATTTCACCTCTCTTCTCTCTGAGGAGGTAACACCTTTTGAAAAGATAGGATTAAATGCTTCTACTTTACTAAAAATTAGTGTAAATTCAGAGGAAAGGATGGCTGGATGCCCATAAATGATTAGATGTTTTGCATGGATTTAATCCTTTAGTATAAAGTAGCAGATTCTTCTAGTGTATAGCCAAATTCCTTAGTTTAGTAGGTGTATATCTTTCTTTATACATTTCATAGTCTTCGAATAGAAGACTGATCTTCCTGAGTTGCATAAATTTGTAGCCTCCATTGGTGATATCTTGCTTTATGTTCCACCTTTTGAAATGGAATTAATTGTTTAGTGTTGTAGTCTCTAAAATAGTGCTTTGCATTCCTTCTCTTATTATAGATTTTTATCTTTCCTCATATCAGTTCTCCAGCTTTATCGCTTTTTTGCACAGCTTTATTCTACTCCTGTCAGTGGATATTTGCTTCACCTGTGTTGAATGAATTCCACTCTAGCTGTTTATTTCTGCATTTGATGAATAATTAATGTTGGGTAACTTTTTTCACTTCTTCAACCCAAATCTGTTGAAGAGCCTACTGCTGAAGGATCAGCTGAAATAACTGGTCTTGGACTGTATTTGCCAAGGAGTGAAGAACTAGGACAGGGAGCAGGGCGAAGGGAGACATAACACAGACTCTATAAGGCACAGGTGGAAACAGGGCAGAGAAGGGCAGCACAAAACCCCAAACGCAGGTGAGTTGTAATAGGGTGGGAATTCATTCTCTGTATACACTTTCTTTTAAGTGGAAAAGGCTCTGAAGTCCTTAAAGCAGTAGTGTTCCCTCTGAGTGAGTCCAGTCCCTTGTGGTCCCTCAATGTCCATTTGCTTGGACTACTGGATGAATATTTTCAGATGAGGAAAAACCAAGCTGCAGCAAAATATTATTTTCTGTCTGCCACTATCAGCCACTGTATAGTGAGCAGGGGACCAAACAGCATGAAACAGTGACCTTGACTGTGCTTAGGACACCTGTGTACATGAGTGGGAAACATGCACAGGATACTTAATATGATTATTTAATAGTATTCTTTAACTTTCTGTTTTGTTTGGGGTTTTTTGTTGTTGTTGTTGTTGTTTTGGTTGTTTGTTTTATTTTCCCACAAGGATTACTTGCATGCTGAACATGTGGATTATCCAGGTTGTTTCACTGCTAATACATGCCCTGGAAGT
This sequence comes from Tichodroma muraria, assembly GCA_013390105.1. Taxonomy (NCBI): domain Eukaryota; kingdom Metazoa; phylum Chordata; class Aves; order Passeriformes; family Sittidae; genus Tichodroma; species Tichodroma muraria. Next base: position 15,222 of record WAAG01018231.1, on the reverse strand, counting down.
TTTGGCTTGAGCAGATTTGCAGTGTCCATTATAATACCCAGGCAGAGCTTGTGTATTATCCCAACCCAGTTATTGACCCAGAGTGGGTCAATACCCAACTGGGAAATTATTGACCCAGAGTGTGCCAAGTGTCATTTCAACAGTCTGGCCTCAATTCTGTCAGCTTGGGATCCTCCACAGATCTCCAGTCTGATCCCAGAGGGCTCTGTGCCTTCAGTCCTCATGGCTTCACATGGCCACGTAAAACATAATCCTTGTTTTCTGTTGTAAGAAATGCCTTTATTTTTGGTTCTTCTGATGGGTCAAAACACAGACTTGTCTGCACTTCAGATTCTTTTAAATGGGAAAAAAGGGAAATTACACAATAATTGTGTCATATGGGTGCCATGAGACACTCTGTGGCCTTAGGAGACCCAGTGTCCAGTACCATGAAGTGTGGACACATGCACACAGCCAGTCTAGGTTCTTTGGCCTCAAGACTCTTTATTATTAGCAGTATGGAAATAATCACTGCCTTAAATTGTGACTCAGACTTTGAAAATACAGAAGAAAGACTAACTCCGTATTCTTCTGATTGTAACATTTGAGATCTGGGTTGTGCTGCTGTTTTTATCTGCCTTTAATTATTTTTATTCCTGCCCATGCAGCAAAAAAGTTAGTGTCTAGGTTATTTCAGAAAAGCCACAGTAGTTGTATGACTCTATCAGCTCAGAGATGAAGGACAACTCTGTACACACATCCTTATGCACAAGTTTCCATACTCTCTCCAGCTCCATGCGTTTCATTTCTGGATCTGGGCTGGACACTTTGGCAGGAGCTTGCTCAAGAGCCTGCAATAATAAAAGTGTCAGCTTGTGACCACAAACATCTCTGTTATGCTACTGCTGGAAGAACAAGGATGGCCTAGCAGTGCAGAAAGCAAAGATTCAGAGGAGCTGTTAAAGGAAAGCAGTCTAGCAAGGCATGACAGTAATTCCTTCACTCAGGACAGAAACTATGTTTTTTTTCCTTTGCATATTCAGTCATCTAAGTCAGGGTAGATATCATCAGTACCCTTGCACAATACCCCTAGTTGTGTAAGAGGAAAATAAGATTTGGGCAGGAAAGTAAGATTTCGGGAAGAAAACTATTTGGGGAGTAGTAGAAACAAGACTACACTGAGGCAGCAGCAGGTGCAGCACCTTGCTTCGTACTGCTGTCCATGCCCTTGGGTAAAAGCCCTGTTAGTTAACACTGGTGATTGAACAGAAGGCTCATCTCATTAAGCTTGGACTTGGAGAAGAGTTAAAGGACATTATTTAATCACTAAAGAAAAGAAGGACTCTAGAACAAAGGCCTGAAAACAGATGGGGATTTTGTAAAAGAAGGAGAAAGATGATAAGAGAAAAAATTGCTTTATACTTTAATACCAGTGGAGCATTGCAGTGGAAAACTAAATAAGGGCTGAGAAATCATTCACCACAAGATGGCAAACAGTCACAGTTTCAAGACTATCTCAGCTGGAGAAGGCTGTCCTAGTGTGTACCTTGCTTCTGTTCTCAGGTTAGTGATGGATCTTTCCAGGGCAATTCCAGGTAATGCTGCTGGGATAGTCAGACACTGGGGGTTGGGCAGTATTGATGCAGTGAAAAGCTCCCTGAGCAGCCCAGGACCTGAGACAGGATCAAGCATAGGCTTAGTCTGAAGGCACTGAAACCATGGAAGTCACGGACACTTAAATTCAAAGGGCTTTTGATCGGCTCCTCAGCAGCCCAGCAAAGCGTGTTAAGAAGTAGCTGTGCTGCTGGGCAGGTTTTGTGTAAATCACGCATTTTGGCTAAGGGCACCCTTAGCTGAAAGCTGACCATTTGCTCTGCTTGCCTGAGCAGTTTCATCTGACTTGTGATCTCTGCTCTTCGCAGCCAAAGACACCCAGGGCAATGCGGGTCCATCTCTCCTGCTTGAGGCGGAGGAGCTGCTCTGCTACATGTGGTACAGTCACCTCCTGCTAGCTGGCAGAAAAAAAGTCTTCTGTACCTCAGATAGATACATTTCAGTCCAAACTTACACAGAAGCTCATGTGCAGTTATGAGGTCTGTGCGTACTTAGAGCAGGGAGCAACGAGTTTGCTGGTGTGTTGAGAAATACATGTTAAAATACATGCAAGGAAAACAAAAGAAGCTGTCTTCTTCCTGTGCTCTAAAAAATCACCAAAAGTGCAACCTGACACTAGCTACGTTGAGGAAGGTGAGATTCTCAGGTGAGGACTAGATATCTTACACTTAAATTCCATACCAATAATAAATACATTTTAAAACTCCAGACATCATCATTACCCTCTGCTATTCCCAGAGCTGCACATTTAAATTTCCAGTAAACTTCTCTCTCCCTTAAATGAACTCACCATCTGTCCAGTGCCTTTGCCTGGCCACTAAATCAGGCATTAATGGTCATGTCTAGATCACACCAAGAAATTAGAACAGATTTCCCTCACTGCAACCACCACTGTTGTTTCTTCTGCTCTCCAAGGCTTGGAATCTGAGATGTTAAGTTTCCTATTCAGCCAAGAATCCACCTCCATGTGTGCTGACCGAGCAGCTGTCTGGCTTGGGATAATGAAGTGCTTTTAATTTATTCTCTTCCAGCTTTGAATTTTGCTATCCAGGGACTGGCAGCTGCCAGCTTTTATCCCAGTGATGTGGACTGTACTTCTAAACAGGCTTTGGAAGGAGCCCAGGTCTCTGAACAGAAGGGCAAGGGTAAGACACTGACAAAAGAGAGGTGAGGAGAGCAGGACAATGAACTGGTTAAGGGATCCTTCAGAGCCACTGCTTCACCATGGGATTATTAGCACAAACCCCACAGGCACATTGTCAGGTCAGGAGGTCTCTTGCTTTCAAATCCTGGGAAAGAGCCAATGAAGCAAAGAAGTAAAAGCTTGTTTGGATTACTGCAAGCAGTTAAATATAATTGTAGTTAAATATATTATTATATTTAATATTAATATTATAGCTATGTATATTTATGAGTTAAATGTATATATATTGATGCTGACCTCTTTCCCCCTGAGCAGAGTGATGACAGTGGTGGTGTACAGCTTTGAAGGAATGATCGATTCGCAAACAAGGACTAATTTTCTCTGCTGCAGTTGGGGAATGTTAAAACTACACTGCTGATAATAAGGTTTGAGTGCAACAGGAGAGGCAGGATGTCAATAGCATTACAATAACAGTGAGGCGCTGCAGCAGGCAAGGCTTTTTGTCTGATAAAGTGCAGTTTCCTGGGAGAAGTTGGAGGCTCTGAATACAAGCATGGTATGGGATTGCCACTGCTGACTGTCTATTTATTAACTCCATGTAGTTTGCTGGAAACCTTAAGTGTTCCTTGCAAAGCAAATTTACACTTTAGTGAATATTACTAAAATATATAACCTATTTTTAGATGGCATCTTTCATCTTGAAGGGACCCTAAGCTCTTTGCAGATTGTCTATAATGGAATCACTCAGCCACCAGTGACAGATTGTCATCTCTGAGGCATAACAAAACAACAAAACTATTATAGGAAAAAACCAATAACTTCTATTGAAAGCACATGGGAATTCAGGGGGCTATTGAGGTAATTATGCCAAAATGAAGATGGCTGCAGACAGAGCTGCAAAGAGTAGTCAATACTTTGCAAATAAGAAGCCGGAGTCCTGGCCAGAGATCACTGTGGGTTTTGTTGAGGCAGGAGAACAGCAGCAGCAAATGCTCCACTGCAACCCCATCCGGTCAGAGTTTTCACCTTGCTAATCCTCCAGACCAGAGTCTACAGCTTCTCTGGGGTTTGTGGATGCAAACCTGCAGCAGTCAGCCAGAACGTGTCATGAGTAAACAAGGGGAGAGCCAGCTTTTCCCAGGTGCAGCTGGGTGGGTCTGGGCAGCGAGGCAGCAGCTCATGTGTAGGGACATCCTCTACTGCTGTCACCCTTCCTGCACCAGCCTAAAGCCAGAGGACTGGAGCTCACTGCACAGGAGAGTGCTTTGCCTTCTGCCGTGCTGAATTCAGCCCCTTATAGGGGGCTTGATAACGCAAGTGATCACCTTAAACATGTGAGGGAAAGGCTTGGACAGGAGTACCATGTACTCACTAGTTTCTGAGCCTTGGAAATGACACCAAAGGCAGCCCAAATTACACATACCTTTATCCTTGAGACAAGGTATGTTTTGTAACAGTGATAATAACAATTAAATTTTTTGGGGGCGGAACACCTGTAACATGTTATTTCTTTGTCCCTACTCCAACTTCACCAGACCCAGTGTGTTAATATTTTCCTAAACACCGTGACCATAGAGATCTGGAGCAAGGGTTTATCCTTTTAAGTTTGAAGTACCTCGTCTTTCAGGTTTCAAAGACAGACGGTGCCAGTCTGATATTTCATCTATACTTGGCAGTGGAATCAGCAGCTTTTGAGAAAAAAAAAAGAGGCAGTCTGAATGAAAAGGAATTCTGTCATTTCAACACTTGACAGATCCTAGAGAATCAAATGGATACTAGGTAACTTTTTTGCTGTGAATTTTCTTTACCCAAATATTTTTATTTTAAAACAAGGTTTTGCCAATTTATTTAATTTTTGCTGTGTCAATAGAAACACTTGACACCTATTTTTTTTCATATTTTAAAAAGTAAACTTTCTGACATTTGCATTTAGAATGACTGTTAATATTTTCTTTTATATTTTACTTTAAATATTAAAAAAATCTCCAAAGGAAATAAAAAACATTGACTTGGTTCTGCCTTTAATTGGTTTCTTAGATCAGCTTTTCAGTTCAATGAAAATGGAGCAAATGTTTCGGACTTAGCAATGCAAATTGCCTTATGTTTTGGGATTTACAGAAAGCAGGAAAACCCAAGAATTTGCGCAACAGTATCAGAAATCAAATTCATTCCTAAATGGCATTTGTGGTTTTCTGCATGCTATTTCCATCACTCTATTTTGTAGTACTGTGAGTTCATCATTTTGAGTGAGTCAATATCCCAAGCTATTTGTAATAAATATTAACCTGAGTGAAACAAAATCTCCCATGTCCCTCCCTGCTCCTGACTTATTTTTCATATAGAGCACCTCTTAACTACACCTGGTTGTAAAGGATGATAATGTGATTGGCAAAAAATTGCTGATTGCCTTCTTGCTACCCCCAGAAATGCAACATGGGGAAATAAGAGGACTAAAATATTTATTTTGTCTAGAAGCACAAATCGTTACATCACTTAAGGCTTCACCCTCAATAGTTTGTTTTGTTACATGCCCTATTTGGACTCGGTAATGCTTGCATTCTCCAGCATCACCTTCGACTGCTGCCAACTCTTGTTGCAGGGGCAGGTTGCTTCCAAAGCCATAGAAATACAGCTGCAACATGCAGTTCATGGATATATAGCTCTTGAATGTGGAAAGAATGTGAATGTATGTTTATGTCTAATTCTTCTTGTTTGAAATCTAAAGAGAGAATAAAAGAGGGATTTCATTGATTCTGCTTTGCCCTGAGCTGGTGCAGGAGAGGAACCCACAGTATTGTTTTCAGTGTTTGGTTTATTCTGGCTTTAAATATCCCAGTAGTGGGTGTTCCATCACTGTCCCTAAGAGCCAATTCCAACCCAGACTTTTTAGCAGGTGGCTTGTACTGCAAGCCCTGTAGGTGAGTTCTCCTGAATAGCACTGGGCACATGAACTGGACACATGCACAGATGTCCAGCTTCATTTTCCCTGTGCTCATCCCTAAACGTTATAAGCACTTGAAGCAGTTCCCGTCTCCTTTGGTGCTTTCTTTTAGCCTTCTCTCACCACTCCACACTGTTACACAGCAACACCATGTGCTGAAGCACCACTGGAGTGGATCCCCAAGGTAACACAGGGAGTGGGAGAGAGAGAGAGAGAGAGATGTTTATGACCATTCTTTATCCTTCTAAACAGCTTTTATCACTGCAGTTAATAAAACACTAACATGACCAAAAGAAGAGATAAAGGTGCTGCAGACCTCTAAGGCTTACTCTCTTTTAGAATCCACACTTCTTTATAGTCCTTGCAAATGTCTGGAAAAGGGGAACTGAAAAAATTTTGTATGATCAAAGCAGTCATGCTGGAGATTTTTGGATGTGCAGCTAAGAGGAAATTAATGACCATCTTATTTCAGCCCCACATAGGTAAGCTAAGCCTTGTATTTGCTGAGTCCTTGACATTCTTGATGTCAAACTTTCATCTCAGACTGAGGCAATAATACTAATTGGGCTGAGGTCCAGTGTAAGGTTGTGATTTCACACTAATTTTTGATACTGCCTTAAAAGAATGGACAAGTTCTAATGTGTTGCTCCAGCATTTCCCAGTATTTCAGGCAACTATTCCCACTGCTTTGTCACCCATACACTAGAAAAAGAGGTCATCTACTGAGGATTTTTCGTGTGACTATTTTTGGTTTTACCACTGAGACTGGAAATCTGTACTGATGTCTTGACTAGGAACAGTCTAGAATCAAATTTGACTGATAACCGTCCTCTTCCTCAAAGCTGACTGCGCTTGTCTGTGGAATTATTTAGGATTTTAGAATTCCTCGGGTGGAATGGATAATGCAAATGTAACAGAACAGAAGATCTTTGGCTAGTCTCAGATGGAAAAGTAGTTGTGCTGATCATATTTAAACACTTCAGTGAATCTATCCTCAAGGACAAGTGACCCATAATTTCAAAGGTGCATTGCAATTTTCCACACCCAAAAGCATGTGCTCAGGGTGTGGGTATGCCAACCTTTGTGACAGGGAAGGCAGGTGTCTTGAAAAGCGCATCTCTCTCTTCTGCAGTCAGTGGCAGTTCATCCTTGGTGTGCCCTTCACACTTTCTGCTGCTTCTCTTGGAGTTTATCTGCTGCAACTCCATTTTGACCTGTAAGGAGGTAAAAAAGGCCAAATTTACGATATGTTAGACTCATGTTAACAGAAGATGCATTAATTCTTTGGACAGATCTTTAAAAATTGTTCAGAATAATGAGTTTTTTTCTGATATATAGCTGATGGTTTGCATCCAGAATTACTTGCCTGCTGTCAGGTTATTTTTTTGCCTAAAAATAACTTGCTTCCCACTATGTTTTTGTTGTTGTGCACAAATATAGCAGATTTGTGGCATCAAGTCATCCTCCAGAGTGGTTGGGAGCATTCTAAGAAGAGGGTTGGTGAGTATTTTGAGGTGAGTAGGATTAAGGGTTAAGTTCTTGCTCTTTTTCATTGTTTCACCTATTTTCAAATTCTGATGAGTCGCATGAGTGATAATTACAGAGTTTCAGTATTTATAGAAAACTGTCAGTTTATAAGTATGTAACTGTGCAGATGATTTAATCTGACAGCACCTATTAAGCAAAAAAAAACCCCAGTATTTACATTCTACAAATACAAAAATTTGGTAATTTTGACTAGCTTTTTTATTATAATTATTTAGAAGATGGATAAATACAGTGTAGCATGTGAAGTCTAAGTCCTTTAAGAAGAGAGGAAAAATAGAGACAAAGGATTTATAATACCAGGTACTGCAAGTTTTAACCCACATAGGTAAAAAATGTAATTTATGGGAATAGATGAGGTATAAAGTGAGATGAACTTTTAATACATTTTAATACATTAATGAAATTGTGGGAGGGCATTCATGCTGCTATGTAGTGTTAAATGAAATCAGAAATGTTGAGCATCTATGTCACCTGACATGTCAGACCACCTCCTGTTACAGTCCTGAACCACTTTTGCTGACTTGCCACCATGTAAAGTAACCAAGAAGAGCCCAGGCTGAAGGGAGTGGAGGAGATTGGGCGTCTTAGGGCCAAAAGCTGGAAGAATGGGAGGCGGGATCAGGGAAACTCAGAGAAATGGAAAATGATGGGGACAGAAGTGACCAAGGGGATAAGCAATTAACACAGAGACCTGCAACACTTCTTGTTACTTCTGAAACATTTACATATTTTCTACCTAGGGGCTGAGCTGAATTAACGGACATAATTGCTAGTATAATTTTACCAATATAGGTATTTCTCCTGAAGTAACCTCAAATCTGGATCTTTGTGACAAATTTTCACACAAATAACATCGGAGGGTTATGCCCAGCATAGGAGCAATGAGACATAGGCGAGCAGAGCAAATGAGCATATCAAAATCTTTCTCTGTCCATTCACTAAGATTCCCCATATCTGCTAAATCAAAGAAATTTGAGCTAGCCAAGATAAAGAGTAATGATGTGTTGGTTTGTTTTGCTATTTTTAGTCTCACAGTTCTCTTTTCAAAGGTGAGGATGCAGGTGGTTTTATTTTCTTTTTCCAACCCCTGTGAACACTTCTGAGCTCCATGTGATTCTTCATGGAAGATGGATGGATGGATGACAATGGACTTAATAGGGCAAATATAAATAGAGCTGGCACTAGATAAAACTGTGGTCAAAAATATCTTTTAATGTTTCAATGACCAGATTTCCTAAACAACAGCAAACAAAAAGCTTGGAAGAAAGAATAATAGGACCTATATTTTCCAGAGTGACTAAGAACTTTGGCTGCCTGAACTGGTTACCTGAAAGGAGTTGGTTTTTTTCAGAAAGTGAATAGCTTACTAGCCTGACTTCTCCTTCATTTTGATGTAAAAATAGTGAAATAGTTCACTTATTTATTTTGTCTTATTTTTTCACAAGGTTAAAACTTCTGAAAACCTCTGATGTATGTCACCCATCAAGGATGATGGTGACTGTGGACAATGCTTTGAGGCCAGCCAGAATTTGGGTGGCCTGCCTTCTTTAGGTTGCTTATTGGTGCTATTGGAGTTAACCCAGCACCCTCTTCAGCTGTGGCTGTGTTTCTCAAGGCTGAGCAGGACCACAACAGCTGTGAAATGTATTTAGAAGAAGGCAGGATGATTTATGTTATGAATCATGACAAGCGTGATGAGTTCATGTCATGGTTTAATCCCAGCTGGCAAGGAAGTACCACACAGCCACCTTCCCTCGCTCACCTTCCCCCTTCCCTGCTGGGATGGGGAGGAGAATAAGAAAAATTCTGGGTTGAGATAAGAGCAGTTTATTAATTTAAATTATGTAAAATTGATTAATAACAGCATCAACAAAAAATCGTAGTAATGAAGAGGAAAGAGGGAGTGGAATAAACGCGAGGAAGACAAGTGATGCGCGATACAATGGCTCACCACCCACTGAGCCATGCTGAGCCTGTCCCCAGGCAGCGATCGGCCCCTCTTGGCCATCTGCCCCCAGTTCATACAGTGGGCATGATATGATGTTCTGTGGTATGGAATATCCCTTCGGCCAGTTCAGGTTAGCTGTCCTGGCCGTGCTTCCTGCCAGCTTCTTGTGCGTGTGCCTGCTGGCAGACTGTGGAAAGCTGAAAAATCTTTGATATAGAGTAAGCACTTTAGCAAAACTGAAAACATCGTTAACATCATTAACATCAGTGTGTTATCAATATTGTTCTCATACTAAATCCAAAACACAGTGCTGAGCCACTTATTAAGAAAAAAATCACCTCTCTCCCAGCTGAAATCAGGACTGTTCACTTTTGCTATTGTAACATCACTTGTACAAGCACCAGTTTCTCATTACACTTCCAGTGGCACAGTGATGTGATTCTCTGTTTCAAGATCTTCCAGCTCTGTGCACACTGTCCTGGGCATCTGCAGTGTCACCTTGTCCAGCTGAGACACAGTTACATTCAACTACTGCCTCTCTTGCTTTTCTTCTTCCTTGAAATTTGAATTTGGTGTCTGTTTTCCTGCAGGTGCTCTCTCTGCACATGTCAAGGTTGCCGAGTCAGGCCAGGTCAATCCAGATCCTCACCTCTTTCTCCTTAGGCCTGAAGCTAAATGGGCTTTGATAAAGAATATGTTTTTCTCTTTATGCATTGCTCAGAAATGAGACTTTATTTATGTTAAATAAGTAGCAGTTTGGTTCAGCTGAAACTCAAAGAAATTTTCTCTTTTCATTTAATTTGGCATAGTGCATTTTTTTTTTCAATTCACTATCTCATTATTTTTGGAATGCAGCTAAGTGAAGCCTCATGGCAGTGCATTTACAAGTCTAAGAAAATAAGTAAAGGATTTCCCAGCACAGGAGGTCCCCTCATCAAGGTGTTTTCTTCCACAACACTGTGGAGGTTAAAAACCCATATGGCAGCAAATCTGCAATTAAAAGAAGCAATAATTGTGCTGCTGTTACTTTTATGATCATATATTCTCACCTTTAGGCTGACATGAGGCACGTGAGATAGGTTGGAAGTTTGTCTTAAAGATGAAAAATCATGTTGAGAATAATTCTAATGAAATCATTCACTGCCACAGCAAACACCAGTCAATTCTCCTGGTGCCTGTTTCTTCCCCAGTCACAAAAGAGCAAGGAGTGCCATGCAGTATCATAGGGCACATAAGGTTCAGTCCCAGCTCCTTCTCTTTGCTGGAGGTCTCAAATACATGTAAATTCTTCCTGGATTCCCCCTGGTTACTTTATTCCATATTTTCAGTCATCTTCCCTAATGAAACAATCTAGCAGAACTAATCCAAACATGGGCTTAATTAATCAACATTTGGCAGTCTATAACTCCTCGCTCCAGTCCAAATTACTTGTGACAACTTTCCTAATGCACAACCAAAATATGTACAGGGAGTCTCTGCCTCAATCAGCTGGCTGGATATTAAATTTATTTAATATATTTCAATAAAACTGCAATAAAACTTTTCTCCCTAGCTGCCCACAGAGCATTCTACAGCAGAAAGTGACATTATGTTGTCTTTCACTCATTTTAAAAGACAAAAAACAAACAGCAGTCTTTCATAATGCAGTGATGTCTTGCTTAGGTCGTGACAGCAGAAAAAGAAGTTAAACTGAAGAACATGGTGGTGCTGGTCATAGAAAGGACTGAAACCAAGTGTCTGACAAGTATTCTCAGGTTTGTTTAGTGCCCAACATTACCCAGGTTTTGGATAGTAGACAAAACCTGACTTGCTTCCATACTGAGCCTGCTCTTTTCTGACAGCCTGAGAAAACAGGGGAAGAAAAAAATAAATCTCTTCCTTATCAGTTAGACATTCAGTTCTGCTGCCATTCTTCAGAAGAAGAAACTGGGTCCACTGCAATTTTTGTGAACAGAAATACTTCAGTCTTCTTTTAGTTGTAACCTCCTTTTCCAGATTTAGTTTGTTTTGTTAAGGTGCAGACACAGTTGTCCATTGATGGTACGAGATATGGTACGAGATGGTCTCGCATGGTACGAGATATTTTTCCTCTAAGCTCTCAGACAGATACATATTTGATAACTGAAATTCTGTGTAGAATTCAGGCAGTTCCTCTGTTCAGAAAAGCTTAAATCCAATCATTAGACCTAAGCACTATACTGCTGTGAACATGGATCCTTGGTCACATCTTCCATAGTCTGCAGAGGATCTGCAGAACCACAAAGAAAAGAGCTTGTCAGTCCTGTGATACATGGCTGAGGAAATCAAAATCTGAACTCTGAAGAAAATTCCTTATGTGACATAATACACATCACAAATACTTCCCACTGTTTAGTTCCATATCTGTAAAATCAAATCCCTAGTTATTCCTCATCTTAACATGGGCTTCAATGACTTTGTGCAGTGGTGGGAGTGAATTACTTGTGTAGGCAAGATGTTTGTTTGATTTAGAAAATGTTATATTTGCTGTTTCTATGAGTTTCTGTGTTCATGTTCTGTGACTTAGATCTCTGTTAGATGCTCTGTGATTTAGACTTAGTTGGACATCAATCTTCCTGGACAAGTTCAGGCACAGAGATAATTGGCACCACAATTAAATTTCTTCAGACATTCAAGAACTTGATATCTTGATGAATTCAAGTATCATAGGAACTATGAGTCCAAAGATGACCAGAGATTGCAGAGAGAGAGCAGTAGCCCAGAACCTGTGAGCATGCTCTGTATTGTCAAGGTGTTCTCTGGGCAACTCACAGGCTTCTCGTGGTTGCCAAATTGCAAGGGGAGAAGCTCGGGGTGCAGAGCCTTGCTCCTTTGGGTGATAGACTGGAATTTTCACACCAGCTTGTGCCTGAAGTTATTTCAGTACACCAACTGGAGCTACTTTGAAAGATATCTGGGGGAAGAAAGTTGGTATTGTATGTCTCTGCACTGAATTCCATAGGAGGTGTCATGGCTGGGACTGCTATCATCACGAAGGCAAGTACAATTTCTCTGTCTGGGAAAGCGTGCTGGGAATTAGTTTGTTTCCATTTATTAATTGTTAATTAAAAAACCTACAGGTTAGGAAATTTCTTCCATCAATCTATTCTCATTTTGAAGTGCCAGGAAGGTGTCCTACTTTCAGCCAAGGACACAGTTAATTTTTCACAGTAACATGAGGGGGCAAAACTTGGACTGCGTGAAGTTGTCTAGGTTATTCTATATCATCCTCATCATTGCTGCAGGGTGGAAGTAAGGGATTCTCACTTCTGAGAAGAATAGGGCATGACTTTGGGTGGAAGAAAAAGGTGGCATGCAGGAGGTTCCGCCACCATTTTGTTCCTTTTCTGGGAGAGCAAGCAGCAAATGGAGAAGTGGTGGGATCCCACTGCTACCAGCTGGAGGGTTTGTGAAGCAGTGCTTTTTTCATTGTCTCGGGTTTGGGGAAAACATGGGTGCAAACTGTCTGTTGGCCACTGTTTTCCGTTGTCTTATGCTTGGGGAAGAAAACGTGTGTGTGAAGGGTCCAGTGGCCTTTTTGTTCTCTGTCTTAGGGGCTGCACAGCGCCAGGTCAGACCAGTGAGCATTTCTCATATGTAAATCTTCCTCATTTTATAAACTTTTGTCATTAATATCGTTGCTGTTACTGCTTGTTTTCCTGTTTCCAGTAAACTGTTCTCATCTCAAGCCAGATTCTCTGCCTTTTGTCTCTCTCAGCTGAGGGAATGGGGAGAGGGAAACAGCTGCTTCAGGCTTAATTTCCAGCTGGGCTTAAACCACACCAGAATTCTTGGGTAATTTCTCAGAAAATTAATGATAAAGGCGGGAATTTTGATCAACATATTACCCCACATTACCCCAGGTAGTGTTTGCAGTCCTGTTTCCTTGCTGTCAAAATTAGACAAAGTCTTTACATGGAAAGGAGCAATAGTCCATGGTCTCCTTGGGCTCTCTCCAAGTACAGGTCTCATTCTACCACCCTGATTACCAGCATAATATGTCTCAGTTTGTGTGAGGATTTCCACAGATTTCTGCTCCTAGTTTTTCTCAGCATACCACTAAGTGAGTCATGGAAAAATATATACCTTTCTTGCTGCTCTTTATGATGTATCCAAGGTGGTTTTGTGGGGCAAACTTGCAGTAAAGGGCACTGCTGAGAGTCAGCCAGGCTGTCACTGTCACCATGATGTCCTGCTATTCACATCTACATGTGTAGACATCTAAGGAGAGGTGAAAATTGTGTAGAAGGTTAACTTCATAAGCAGCAATGGTGATAACTTCTACCAAAGAATCCCAGAGGAGCTGCCCCAAGGAGCTTCCTGACACGATTACACTACCTTTTTTTCCTGAATATAAGAATGCCGCTGCAATTCACAAAGTGTGGACATTTGTTAACACCATCCCAGTGATCTGAAAGGGGTTTGTGATAGCTGAGATAAGCA
>WAAG01018223.1:13060-30921 GCA_013390105.1 Tichodroma muraria | reverse complement strand
GTTTTGTGTGATTTCAGAATCAAAGAAAATAAAGCAGTATTTTAAACACCAACACCTTCTAGAACCAAGATGAGCATTCTCATTATACTGAGGGGGCCTTAGTGCATTAATAAGGCTGTGATTCAGTGAACCTCTCAGATAATTATCTACAATTCTCCATGGCATTTTGAGGCTTTACTTTATAACCTCTAAACTTGGGACTCTGAGGAATTTTTTGCATGCTTAGTCTGTACCATAATGATGATAAGGGTCTTTGTGGTGTGCTGAAATGCAAAAATCAATGTACTTCAAGAAAATAAGTATAAATAGAAAATACTAATATAGGAGTGGATTTAAGCACTAGAGAAAGTAGTATAAAAATAGTTTCACACTAGCAGTGATGCAGACACGATGAGCTATCTTGTAAGTCCATTAACTCTATGACTCAGTGAAACAGATAAATATCTAGAACTCTGTGTAACAGTCAGTGACTTCTTACTTTCTTCCTGTAGCCTCTAAAATAATTATTTTTTAACTCTAGGTATTTTTAGCATTCTTTCCCAAGAGTGATATGAAAAGTATATAATGTAGAAATCAATGAGGAAGTGAAATAGTCCTTTCAGATTCACCTTGGCCATCCCTAGCTGATTTGCAGTTGTGGCACAGGGACGGCTGGGATGAGAGCAGTCATGGAATAATCTCTTCAGGAATAAGATCAGAGGTGCTTTAGGGTGGTATGTTAAAATCTGGGTGCATGTACAGGAATAGATGAAAGGTGTTTAATTTTCATATGAAAAAAGTCTGCAAACATGCTCCTGCATTTTGCCTTGATCTTTAAATAAAGGCAAAATTAAGAAATGAGGGGGTTAGTTGGGTTTCAGAAGGAATGTTCTGTGTTATTCATGGTACAGTACAGTCACATATGAAGAGTTACACGGGCATCAGCGAGAGAAGCATGCCTGCAGACATGAAGCAAATAAAAGCTTCAGCTTTCCCATGGATCACTCCCTGCAAAGGATGATGATTATTTACTCCTAGATGCATCAAGGGAAAATGGTCCACAGACCACGACAGTGTGCTTGAGTAGCTGAGAGATTCACAGTGATAAGTTTTTGGCCTGCATATCCTTAATAGCAAATGAAGTCCCAGACAGAATGTACTCAGGAAAAGATGTGGCCAAGCTTTTCAACAAGCTCTGCAGAGCTGACATTTTTTGATGAAACTAAATTTGTGCATTCAGACACATGGTGTGATTTATGGTGGTGTCCTGTGCAGAGCCAGAAGCCAGACAATGCACTTTGTGTGTCCCTTCCAACTCAGGATACTCTACGATTCTACGATTCTTTCCTTTCTGCCTCAGCAGAGACCTTTTGCCTGCCTGATGATGCAGAGCACATTCATCTTTTTCCTACAGACTGTGTGGCATGGTGAAGCCAGCTAGAATGCATAGAATGCAAAGGACAAAATTCTGTCTCTGTTCTCGCCAGCACTGTTACCTGCCTGTGCTGGATGCCCATTCCTCTCCAAATTATCTTAAGGCATGTTCTGTCTTTCCCCTTTGCTCTCACCACTGCCATGCCTCCCAGAGGTGCAGTTAGTGGCAGAACAGTCCTTGCATACAGAAATTCAATCGAGGTGATCACTGCCTGGCACACAGGACTCCCCACAATGTGAGTCATGCTTCAGAGTCACACCTTTTCCTCTATCAGCTGTTCCCACACTCTAGGGCATGAAATATGAGCTAAAACTGTTGTTTGTTTGTTTGTTTTCCATACAAAATAGTATGAATGAACAAAGTATGTTGTGGGAAACATTTGCTCAAGAAAATCAGATATTTTTCAGATATCTGATATAAAATCAGATATTTTGTGCTGCAAGCCTAAACAATTACTTGTTTTGACTGAAATTTTTGGGGGATAGTGAAAAGATATTTCTAGTTTTTTAACGATTTTGTGAATATTTTTGATGTTCTGACACACAGATTATCAAGTTTGTCTCCGAGTATCTACCAAGTCATGCAGAACAGAAAAAAATATGGGAAAAAAACCCATTAATTTGGAGACAAATGAATTCACCTAAAAAAAGAGGACATAATATTTGTGTGTGTATCCACCTTAATAAACAGTAGCCATTTTGCAGAAATCTCTATGGGATTGTCCAGGGAATTCGTCGTAACCTGTGGTTAATCATTGATCATCTTCCTATGCAAAACTGCAAGTCGCATGACTTGGTGAATAGCATATAGGAGAAGAATGTAATAAGTAAATATTTAGCCACTAGCTTATTATTTCCATTCGTATCATGTAGAGCAAACAGACTGTGTACCAACTGCCACTTCCTTAATAAGGAAAAAAGCCAGTAATGCCAATAAAAGGTGATTTTTTATTACAGAAGAAGTTGAATATTTTTCATGCTTTAACTTCACTTATTAAATAAGGACTCTTGCACTACTGCATGGTTTAGGAATTGTTTTTGTTTGCAGTACAGTTTGTATGCTTTTTTGGAGAGTGTTGGAAAAAATCTGTGAAGGACTTGACTTAAAAAAGAAGTGAGGACTTTAGAACTATCTCCAAGTATACAAAAAATAAGTGCCTGAGAAATGTTCTGAGCGCTTTACCTTTGGATGTTTCCTGTTAAATGTTGTTTCCAGTGTACAATCTGTGTGCTTTAAAATGTTACATGCTGTTATTATGAAAACAAAGAGGTCTACAATGATCTCATTGCATGATTTATAATTATAAATGTAACCACAGATGCTTCATTTTCTGAAGATCCTCCTGAGAATCAAAACACAAGAAGTTGACCTTAGCACCTGCACCCAACCACAGCCTTGGAAATATGTGTCATTATATAATCAACATGAGCAAGCCATTTAGTCAAAATTGGGAACACCCAAAGAGGCTGTGCACACTCAGATGGAAAGACAAAGAGCACGGGTATTGGTGTGCTATAAAACACACACAATGCAACTTTTACATAGAGCAAAATGTTGAAAATATTCTTTTTAGTAACTTCAGCAGTAACCTAAACTTCTTTTACAGTAGAATGTAACTGTAGATATATTCTGATTGACAGTGTTCTGTTTTACAGAGTACCTGACCTAATATAGTCTGACATACAGCAACAAGAAACTCAAGAATGCACTTTTCTTGATTAATCAGTATTTAATAATCATCCTTCCATTTTCTCCTGCTTTAAAGCTCTCAGACATTTGGACAGTCAACTGGAAAAAGTTATTAGGTATATGTGACTAATCATTAATAACCATTAATAGCGAAGAGCCAATAGTCAAATGAGATAGACTTGGAAAAAAACCCAAACAACAGAACAACCTGGAATTTATTTCCTAAGCTCTTTGGCACAAGAGACAGCAAAATATCTTTATGGTAATCATGGTGAACCTGTGAGTTATTCACAAGCACCTTCTACCTGTGTGAATTATTCACAGGTAGGAAGAAGATATTTTTGGCCATAAACGTGGCCTCATACGTCTCATAAGAGTGAGAACTTCCCAGGCAGACCTGACAGAAGAGCAGTGTCCTGTGTGTTCAGCAGTTATCTCAATCCACTTGGCTTAGCTCAGTGAGAGTGTGAGCTATCCCAGCTGGGGAAAGAGCTGCATCCTGGTCCGACCAGGAGTGCAGCTGACGTGCCTAAAATCTGCTGGACTAAACATCATCCCAAGTTCAAGCATTAGCTGATGACCACCTACCTTCAGTTTAACTAGTGCTTAACAAGAGATACTGCCTGGTGAAAGAGAACAGTGCCAGGGAAACATTTGAGCTTTAACTTTAGATAAGAAAGCATGAAAGGAAAGCAAAACTGGCAAAGAAAGACCAGAAATATTTAAGTTAAGGTTACATGATAAGACCAGTGATAGCACAAAGCCAGTTACTGGGTGGCCAGCCCAAGGTGAAAAGTTTTCCCACCACCTTTCCAGAGAGAATTTTAAAATAAATCTGCCAGTACTAAGCTGGAATGGTGTTTGGGTTTTCTTGGAACCAGTATTTAACGGAACTGGTATTTAATTTCCCATATCCCCCAGTCCATTACACTCTGCTAGCTTTTCATTTCCTTGTGTTGGCCTAAAAAGATAGAGGTGATTAGTTTCTTTCAAATTGTTAGCTGACTGCATGTCTTAACAGAACAAAAGTATTGCAGACTTGGGATACTTAAGGCTGAATATTGGGGTTCTTACAATATTTCTTCCTGAAATGTCACATTTATGTATGTTCTTGAAGAAACACTGGAAGCATTTGTTTATACAACATTTTTGAGGGTCATCCTCTTTTCTTTTTGTCCAATCAGGTAAAGAGAAAAAAATAAATCTGTAGGAAGGATCGTTCCTCAGATCTTGGCACAAATTGTTTACTTTTGAACAATTTTCTCAACGCTCAGTTTCTTTATGATTCATTATGGCTTTGAAACTTCTTGAATAGTGGTGGGTTTGGGCTTTGAATTCTTTATTACAAGTAATTTTTCATTGCAGTAATCTACTGTTGTTGTCTACTTAGCCACAGGATATTTCATTGTTTATGTATTTATGCCAAGCTGATAACAACTCTATGCCACATAATAACTCAGCATACCAATTTAAAAGTTTTAAAAGCAAAAATATCTAGTCTTTGGGTTTCTTCAACCAAACAAATACCGCTGATGATTATTACATTCACGTTTCTGAGGACTTTTTTTGCAGTTAATGCAGACAAAAGTACATTCAGTTTCTTTCCTGAGGCTGTCAGGAAAGGTGGGATGAGAAGCCTCCAGCTTAATTTTCCCATTCCTACAGCTGACCTGTGGCCATGCTGTGGCTGATGGGAACAGTCCCTTCCTTCCCCATTGCCCTGGCCATGCTTTCCTACCATCATGCCAGTGCTGGCAGCAGCAATCACGCGGCACATGGTTGGCTGGTTTCAAGCCACTCCTGAGTGCCACTCTAGCTGTGTAGTGTTTTATGAGCCCATTTTCAGCTTTGTTCGTGAGCTGGTCCATCTCTCCCTGTGGCTGGACACCGGCTGGTGCATCTTTGTGACCCATCCCGGAGCAGAAGTGAAGCCCAGACCCAGCGAGGAGTGTGTGGGATTCTGGCCACGAGGCCACCAGGGAGGGCTCTGGCTGATGCTAAGTAGGTGTTGA
Source organism: Tichodroma muraria (assembly GCA_013390105.1). Taxonomy (NCBI): domain Eukaryota; kingdom Metazoa; phylum Chordata; class Aves; order Passeriformes; family Sittidae; genus Tichodroma; species Tichodroma muraria. The sequence continues at coordinate 25,806 of WAAG01018223.1, read as the reverse complement.
AAAGGCCTCATTTGTTTGGGGCAGTGCGTGAGCTGGCCGCAGTTTCCAAGGTCTGGGACACCACACCCTGGGGCTGCTTTTGCGCAGGCAGCAGCTGCACCCGCCAAGGAAAACGGAATAAGATGCAGCTGCTGTGTCCAGTGGCAAGCTCTGCTCTGCCACTCCTTAATGCATCCCAGAGACTGCTGCAGCTCCCCAGGCTTTAGAAAACATGTTCCTAGCTCAGATATGATACAGACTCTGGGCCCTTATCAAATGTTGATTCACTTCGAATCACAGATACATGTTGAATAAATTAATTAATTTATTCATTACAAATACAGGAAATAGCTGCCTATTACAAATGCAATTCTCTTAGCCTTGCCATTTATCCTTTTTCATTGTCTATAAACTTTAAATATTTTAGCCCATATGACAGAGATTTATAACATATTGAAAACAGGACTCTTTTTAAGCCAATTAACTTGGGGGATATAGAAATGACACACTTCATTTCTTTTACTGTGTCCTGTAATACAAAACAGTCAAATTAGTTTTATATTTTTTTATTAAAAATTCTCCCCAGCTCTAAAAGTTTCTCTGCCAAATGTTATAGTACGCTAAAAAAACACTTCAAAGGGTTTATAATGGAAAGACTGATACACCAATGCAAAAATATTCCAGGGGGTCTGCTCTAATACAACTTCTCTTTCCAAATGAAATGACCTCACCAAGATTATTGAAGCTGAACATTGACTATATATTTATTTTCCAAAGTTCTGGGGTAAAATATCCAGCTTAACAGAGCAGCTGAAGTCTCACTCTCCTAAAATCATTGCAGAGCTGGAGTTTTGCAGCTGTGTTTGTGATGTGGAATTTTTAATAGCTTTAGAGAAACAAGAACTGAAGTTGACACATTCGAGTTGTAAATACGATTTGATAATTATAGTGTCTGTGATCTCATGTAATAGTTTTTCCTTCGTATTGCAACATTTTTTGTATCAATATTTTTATGTTGCTCACAGCTTTTATTTACATATTCTGATGTAACCAGAAAACACTGCAAAGCCTCTGAAAGTATTTTCCTTTGGTAATTATGGGATGCTTTACCTAATCAGACTGCAAACCCAATTTGCCTAATTTCAGAAACGGAAAGTTCTTTTTATAAACTTCTTATTGTTCATAATGGATGCTGCTGTTAACTCATTAGGAAATATAAACCTGCATTTTAGCAGCTATTTTATTTAGTAGAAAGCTGCAGCCCTTAGAATTTATACATTATGGAATTCTAGGATGTAGGTTAAATTATATATATTTTTGAACTTCCAAATCAAACAATCACTTTCCCTAGTACTTCACCTATGTGATCATAATGAGCCATGAAGCACTCCTCTTGCTTTTATGTTCTTGGGAACTTTTGCAGACATCAAGAAATACAACTACATGTAATATTTCCAAAGGGAACTATATGATCTTCTTATTTTCCCAAAGTGTCAATTACGCAAAATTATGGTTATCATTCCTAAATTATTAGAAAGCAAAGATACAATTTAAAACTCTGTAAAATAATCTGCTGTTCTGAACCACCCCATCTTTAGTAGCCCCCCTCTGCAGCTGGAACTGCTGGTGGTGTACCACAAATCTTCTACGACGTTTTTCCTGATATTTTCATAATGTTGAATTATGTCAAGGTGCATTTAGAAAAACATTTAAATACAATTAATATGCCTAAAAATAATTTTAAATACTATGATCATTGAGTGATTTTTTAAAAAGGTGAACTAAATAAAAATATTATAAAAATATTATTTTAATTTTAAGATGATTGATTTATTAAACAATGTGTACATGTAGTTAGGTAACTGAAACAATTATTTTGGAGCACTACATCTTACTGCAAGCATAGGTCCAACTTAACCATCCTTTACATTTTATTGATTGAAGAGGTAAGAAAAAAGTTTCTTATTTTATTCTTAAAGTTTTCTTTACAATGTCACATCAAATAGAGGCCTTTGAAAATATCAAATGGTTTCACCATTATTTATTGATGACTTTAAATAACATCCAGGTAGCTCACGTGACTGGTTATCTCCCTCTCGTGTATCTGATGAGCTGGTGGAACTGAAACGTCCTTCTACAGGATGGATAATTTAACTCCTCTCAGTCTTAAAATCCTGAAAATCCTAAAACTAAGCAAAAAATTTCATTTTTCAGAATTTCCAAAGACATATTCCTACAACAGAACAGACTTTGACAACATCTGGCTTTAGATGTCTAAGTCAAACAGCCTGTTTTTTTGTGTAGGAGAAGGTCAATGGTAAGAGAGAGCATTTGACATTTCAAAGATCTACCTTTGTACAGATGCCTGAAATCAGGCACACAGAGCTGAAAAGTCAGATCAGTACTCTGCTGAGTATGCTATTTGCCACTGCAAGAATTGCTGTGGAGCCTACTTTGCCCGTTTTATTTTAGAAGATATGTCAAAAAAACTTGACTTGTTCAACATTCTCACAGCTTTTACACTGAAAACCAGTTCCGCTTCATCTGTGGATCAGGTTCATAGTTCTTTTCCTTGGCTTATATGCACAAGTGATCACAGAAATACCTGTGACCTATCGTCGTTTAAGAAATGAATTCTCCTAAGGAATTGAGTGGAATTTATCCTCTGTGTAACACAGCTTCCCCAGTCTCCTAAAAACTCTATAAGTAATTCAAGATGGTGAGGTTTAATAAGGTTTTTGAATACAATCTTTTAGCAGGCAATATACATTACATCTGCAGTTAAGTCATTATTTTATCACTTGAAAAATCTTGGGCTGTTGTCCAAGAAAAATCAGATGACTTTAGATACTACTGTGAAATCATCCAATTATTCAAAAAATGTTAGCAGTTATCTTGGCACCATTAGATATCACTAAGCCAAGAAGATGTCATAATTGGAGTACACTGGAAATAAACTAACTGGTATTTTGTGCAGATCCTAGTTAGTTTCACGGTACCTTTGGAATAGTTACCAGTTATTGAAAAAAAAGCTTGCAAATTACACTTCTTAAACACTTAAACTTTGAAGACAAGGAAATCATCAAAATATAGAGATCCCATTATTAAGCAAAAAATAGTTGAGTTTATAGCGACTGTAAATCTTCTGTGTAAGACTTCTAGGTATTTACATGGCCTTATGCTGAAGTTTGACATGAGTTTTGTGCAGCTTTGTCAACAGTTCCAGTCCCACGGTAAAGCTTCTGTCACTAGGCACTCGTTGGACTACTGTCTTTCAGCCTGCCACCCTTGGCCATGGTCTTAAACCATGTAAGATCTTGCTGCCTCTAGAACTTGGCATCAATCCATGTGCTGAAACCTCATCTGGGATGTGCACCCCTTTACAGAGGGGACTGAGTGGCTTCCCAGTGCTGTGCTTCTGTCTAAATAGACAATAGGGGCCTGTGGTAAAAAACACTAGGTTGCAGTAATTTCTCTCCTCTCACAAGATTCAGTGCTTTGTGGACTACAAACATGGGAGCAAAGGGGAACTTTCTTCCAGAACCTCCTTATCTCCAGTAGCCTCCTTGCCTCTGATTTGCCCAAACCTGTTTTTCTTATCCCAGTGGCTCCTTGTCTTTAATCCTTTCTGCTTTTGATTTCTTGTGTACATACTGCATGGGCAGGGCTGTGTATGAGAAAATACATTACTAACATTGCTCTTTACCTTCCCAGGTACATGTGATGATTCAGATATTATAAAAATAGGCTTCACGGAAGTTTCCCAGCAAGTCATGTCTCACTTTAGCAAGAATCAGAATCCATACAGAATTACAATCTATCCAAATACAGTGGAAAGAGTTTACGGATACAGAATTATTAGTATTCAAGTCATCACCACATACAATGAGCTCCTGGAAACAGTCTCTGTCTCGTAAAGGATGAGAAATGCATTGTGATACTTAAAGAAGAGAAGCCCCTAACATGTGTAGTCCAAATACATCACGAAGTGATTTTACTGTGAATAAGTTAAAACATTTTCAGTAGATCCCTAAGAAACTGTTGTCTCCCGTGAACATTTTACTTATGTCTGTGTCCACAAACTGAAAGACAAGCTCAGATTATCATTAATCTTCCCATGCTTTTATCACAAATAATCTAAAATTCTATCTATTCTACCTATTAACCTAACAATATATAGTTCCAACTTCTTATTATGACATGGTAAGTTGTAACTGATTTGTAACCTTACTTTGGGAACTGCTGACTTAAGCAATCAAATAAAGACCCAGGTGTCTTCAGAGAGGAAGCCCAAACAACACGTATTTTCGCCTCCCACTTTTGTTTTACTGAAGTCAAATGAATGAAAACTCTCTCAGATGCCACCTTTCCACAGAAAAAAAATACATTAAGCAGAAAGAGATGTGGTGAAAACTGTGATATGGTAAGCATCTTCTTTTTAACTAACCATGATCTAGACCTCTGTGTACAAAATGTACTCTTATTCTGTTTTTAGATATCCAGACATTAGTAAACTAGTTCTACTCAGGCATCAGGTCCTGCCCAGCTTCTCCTCCCATGCAGATGACAAAGTTTCTCAGCACCCAATAGTGATTTACAGGGTTTGGAGTTTGGACACTGTTTCTTTGGGATGTAAATTCATGGCACACAGATGAGAGTGGGAATTTTGTCACCCTTCAATCACTCATACATACAGTAACTGAATGGTTTTATTTGCACACCTTTTGTGATGGCATATCTTACGCCCTCTAAACGGAATCTCCATACAAAACGTCTGTATTCTATAACACCAGGCCCTGAGGAAGATGTAATGCAGTTTCATCACCAAAACCAAAATGAAAACAAGTACCATTGGCTTGTTAAGAATGTCTGTTTCTGTAACTGAGCCCTCAACAAAATTTGAATATATAGCAACAAACGCCTAGCTGGCTGACATTTGTTGTTAATTATTTGCTAGCAGTTACCACACAGCGATATCTGGCATCACCCCTTTCACTGAATTTAGAACAGGAAATGATTACATTAACGGACACAGCACTCCCATGAGCACTTTAGGCTGCGACTGACACTGGACAGAGTGACCCTGCATCACCCCCATCCCTGCTGTTCCCAGCTCCTGCCCCACAGCCATCCTGCATTCTTCACGCAGGAGTACCCTCTGTGGTCCCTTTGAGGCACAAACCCGTGTGAGAGCTACCCTTGCAAACAACCCCAGCTGACTGGGTGGGCACACGAGTAGCTGTGCTGGTGCAAAGCAGGACATGATCTGAAAAGAGGAGGAGGAGTCACTGAGAAAAGTGGAGGATGTGGTGCACTTGCTCTAGCCTGTCTAAGATGTCACAGGAAACTGCAGCAGCAAACATTGGCTTCTGCTTCACACATGAAGGGACTGAATTGCTTTTTTATTGCCTTCTTTATTATCAGATATTCTATTTATTGCTGAGGAAGCTCAGGTATATTTGGCACTTCCACAGTTATTTGTTATGGCGCAATAACATTAATGCCATTCAAAATTCAATTTTGCATCTGAAAATCCAGTAGTTTTTGATTAGCATCCATTGACAAAGGAGTCTACAGCAAATATGATCAGCCTGAATATCCATGAATAGGGAGCAGCTGTGCCTGGTGAATTTACACCTGTCCTTCTTAATGAATTTAACCCCAGAGACTTTCTATACAATCCTTAATGGTAATGGCTTCTCATTTTTTACTTTTTTCCCCTGTTAAAGTCTTTGTGAGGACCTTCACCCTTTACATTTACCTACCGTTCCTGTGGGAGACCACAGTACCTAAGTTGGGTATATGGAATAACTCATATTAATAAACCTGGATGAATTCCCAGGCTTCGTAGTCAAAAACATGCTTTATCTTTGACAATCGTTATTTAAAATGCTTATTACATTATCCTAGCACATTTTATGAGAGTTTTCTCCATCTAGTTGAGATTCTCAATTATTTAATCCTCACAGCTATGTCTCTATTAATCCTCATTTATTCAGTCATCTGTAAAAATGCCATTTTCTCTGATTCTCATTCAAAGTTTTGTTGAAAGCAGCAGTATTAGTTCCCAGCTCTCCATTTCTTTATTGCTAAAATAATTTAACAATGGGGAGAATATTCCCCCAAGGAATCAAGGGGGACAGATCAGAGAGCTGCCAAACTTCTGACTCAATCTATGACAAATTTTGGCATAGGGTTGCAGCAGATTTTTAATGAACAAAGAGCAAATAAGTTTCTTTTTTTCTTTTTTTTTGTAGGAAAACAGTTAGTTCACTCAGAAATACACTTTATAAATGAAGAATAATTGTCTCGCACACAAACACAGGGCTAGGAAACAAGAGGGACGAATGATCCCTCTGCTACCCTTGTGAATTTTCTGTAAATCTCCTTCCATGTAGCTCATTGTCTGTGGAGTGAGAATCATCCTTTCCGTATTTGCTCTGGTGATTTGACACTGGGACATAGTTCACATCCTTTTCTCCTCCCAAACTGAAATAAATTCACAGCAACAAGACCTGTAGGTACTGTGTTGCCCACATCTCTCTATGTCCAGGAAGTAACCTGGGCAGCTTCTCATTCAGCTTTTTGCTCTCCTGTGTCTCTGTTACAAGATCTTGTCTGAACCTGCCAGAACTGAAAAGAGATTTTCTCTCCTACACTTTGAATGATGCCAAGATACATTCATTTACCATTAGCAAGTCACTAGGAAGAAACCAGGTCATCTTTATTCCTATCCCGGCTCCACCCATTTTGCTTGCAATTCAGACTGTTGTAATTCAATCTCCAAGAAAATTTCTGAAAACCATATGTGTCAAAAGGGTGTTTATGCAATTCCAGGAAATGCTTCATCCTCTTCTCCAAAATTCAGTCAATCAAAAAATATGGGGCCTGACTAAGGTGCATAGCAGCTGAAGCTCAGGTGGTAGTTGGTTATCAATGTGTATGCAAACAGTAAGGGAATATTTTTCATGTTTCAAGGATAGAGTAAAATACACTGGTGTTGTTGTCTCAGTTTGAGCGACAGGTGTCTGCTAAGGAAAGGCAGGAGCCTCCCTTGGAATGGAGAATGTAAACCCCCTCCCGCCAAATTATTATAATTTTGAAGACTTAGGGGGCTCTCAGGCAAAGATATGGGGATAGGGATAACAGTTCTTTATTAAGATAATTTTAAAAAAGTAAAATGCAGTAATGCAAAGAACAAAACCCACTGACAGAGTCAGAATACAACCTGACACCCTGTGGGTCAGGGTGTTGGTAGCAGTCCAATTAAATGGTGGCTGCAGTCCTTCTGGAGTGGCAGATGTGGTTCTGTTGAAGTGGTGATCCTGTAGAAAGGGTGTAGTTTGCTCTGAAGATCCAGTGGTGGTGCAGATGGGTCTGGTCTTCTTCTGAGAATCCAGTGAAGAAAAGGCTGCTTGGTGTTCCAAATCTTAGATTTTTATCCAAGTAGGAAATGCTTGGCTCCTCCCCCTGGATGGAGCATCTCCCAATGGGATGATGTAGTTCTATCAGTCATTAAGTGAGAATCAATGGCCCATTAGCAGAAGATATTTCTCTGGTCAGGATGGGTTGTGGAAGAGATAAAGAAAACTGCCCCACCTGTTTTTTTAACAACTGGCCCATTGACAGAGGATTACCCCACCTCCACCCCCCACCCGGTTTTCAACAGATGCTGATAGAATACACACTGCTGGTTACATTTTGCACTGAAACCCAAGACAGTTGTAAATTATAAGGAAATGTGAGCATCTTTAAGATTAAAATTGTTGGAGCGGAGTGGTTCCTAATAATGCTGATAAAATTACCTACTGTACCGATGCTATAACCCGTGTTATGGACTGCGGAGAGTAGCCATTGCCTTTTCCTCTAGGAGAACACTGTTGGAAAATATCCAGAGCCTGCAAGAAACCAGAAGCTGTAAAAAAGCTTTCACTCAGTCATATCTGATAGCAAATTCCAAACCTTTAGCTTGTTTTCCAGTGGAAGAGGATGAAGAGGTAAGCATTGCATCTAGCCAAGTGTCATGGCAGATTTGCTTCAGTCATCCACTTCAGTCTTTTGTCATGCCAGATTCATTTGAGAAGAATCAGGCTCTGATCTGCTCAACAAAGGGCTGAGCATCTCATACCTGTTTTACCTGAAACAAAATGAACCATGAACAGCTAAATACTTTACTGAGATCCATAAGATAGGCTTTAATTTTCATTTTCCTGCTCTGGCCCTTAAGCTCTCTGTTAATAGTGTACCTGAAAGCATCAATGCATGTAAAGTATTTGGCATGGTAATCCAGTTTACACTAAGGATGAAGTCAGTGAAGGTAAGAGAGTTCAGTGGATCTCAGCTAGTGAAAACTTGGATATTTAGCCCACACAGTGATAGCAGGCAGATGAATTTGATTCCTTCTTTCTCCAGCAATACTTAAAACTGCTACAATGGATTAGTCCAAACAAACTGAATATCATTGCTCAACAATCAGACACTGTCTACTGCTTCTTTTGAATCATGGTGACTTAATAATTGAAAATTATTCAAAAGCAAATTAAAAAGTACTTTTAAAAACAAAATAAATATTTTCAAAAAAATTATTTGCTGAGAGCAATCACTCAGGGGTACTTCTTAATTCAAGTTTGTTGAATGCACTGTTGGCTTCATATGTAATCAAACTGACTTTATTTTTACATTTCAAAAAAAGTTGATTAATTTCTGCTTTTATGGTGCTAAATAATTTAAGCCAAAACAGATTTTCAATCACATTGGTAATTATAATTTATTATTCACATATACACATGGTTAAAAGAAAAGCATAAATTTGTATAGATATTGAACACTGTATATACTTCACACAAGGAGTGATACATGTTTCATGGTTGCAACTCAGGAAAAATTTACATTTTTACAAAAGCAAACTGAGAAGAGTATCAGACATTAAAAGCATATTCTTCAGACTGATGGAGACATTTTTCTATATTATCATATTTTCATATATTAATTACATATTATATACTATATATTATATAAGTATACATTATCAGTGGAGAGATATTTGCAAGTCAAGAGCTACAATACTGAAAAACAAGTCAGAAAAATAATCCAGGCAGCAGGTTACATTTTTCCCAGCAAATTACTTTTCTGTTGTCATGTTATTTCTATTTTCAGGTAAGCACTTTCAAGATTTTTGGTTACCAGGTATCAACTGTGAAAATAAATTCCAATCACACAGGGAGTCTTAAAGTCTCCTTTTGTCCCACCGGGAGCATCACAATAGCTTGAAGACAGAACTGAAACATCTGCTACCAGGATTAGATGAGTTATGAGGGCCTAAAGAATCTACATCTCCTGCATTCTTACAACATCTTTGTATTTCAATAGCTGTATCTTTTAAGCCACAATTATATATTTAACAAAAAATTGGAGAATCAGTACGCATAAAAGAAATTTGAAGTGTCAGCATATTTAATGTAAATGGAGTTAGAGATAGCTGACTAAATTGAGGAATACATTTTTATCAGCTTTGCAGCAAAATAGCCATTTTCTTCGGGCTTAGTGTAAAACAAAGGCCGTTTTCTTCATACAAAATATAATTACGGGATTTTGACATCTTTTCTTGGCAAAATAATCAAGTTAGGATGTGCAAATCATGCTTTTTTAATTTAGGTGATTTGTGAAAATACTTCATCAGTCAACGGTGGAACTTAATTGCCAGTGCATTGTGCAACTGCCACATGAACCATAAATAAATCTGCTGTCTCAGCAACACCTTGTGGCGTCGGGAGACAGTCTGTACTCCCAAGTGTCAGTCTCTCCCTAGAGGACTCCTGTGCTCATTCAAAGCTGTCCTCAAAGTGACACAACTTAACTCCACAGGGCTCAGAAAACTCTGATTTGCTACAGTCTGAAAAGCAACACTGAACTTTATTGCAATGCCTTGTGTGTTGGTGGAGAGGTTTTAGTGGCAAAGGGGGCTGTGGAGGGCCCATGGGAGAGGGGCAGCCAGAGCTGCCCCTTGCCAGAGCCCGACAGCTCCCGACAGCTCCAACCAACCCACCACAGGGCAAGGCTGAGCCCCACAGCCAACGTGGGGGCACTTCTGGGGTAAAGTGTGCGAGAAAGAGCAAAATGCCACACAGCAGTGCAAGGAATGAGGAAAGCCAGTAAGACAAGCAGCTCTGCAGAGAGCAAAGGACTTCGAAAAAGGAGGAGAGGAGACGCTGCAGATGCTGAAGATGAGATTGCCCTGCAGCCCCTGGTGAAGATCATGGTGAGGCAGCGTGCCCCTGCAGCCCATAGAGAATGTCATGGAGGAGCAGATATCCACACTGCCACCTGTGGAGGCGGGAATATCCATGGCAGTCTGTAGGAAGCCCACACTGGAGCAGGTTCTGATGGAACTGCATCCTTTGGTGGACCCGTGCTGGAGCAGGTTTATCCTGAAGGACTGTAGCCCAAGGAGAGCTTCCCACACTGGAGCAGGGAAACGTGTGAGGAGGATGCAGCAGCAAAGAGCTGTCCTGAACTGCCCGTGAACTCCATGCCCCATTCCCAGCACCTCTTGGGGGGGGAAATGGAGAGGAGTCAGGAATGAAGAAGTGAATTTGAGCCTGGGAAAAACAGAGGGTGGGAGGAAGATATTTCAGTTTTTTCCTTTGTTTCTCACTATCCAACTCAACGTTACTTGGCAAAAAACTGAATTTTCCCAACTCGAGTTGAGTCTGTTTTGCCTGTGATGGTAACTGGTAACTGATGTCTTTGCCTTTATCTTGACCATGAGCTTTTCCATGGTATTTTCTCCTCCTGTCCTGCTGCGGAGAGGGAATGAGAGAGCAGCTGGGAGGATGCCTGGCAGCTGGAGGAGGCCAACCCACCACGTGCTCTAGGATAGTTTCTGTTCTGTTTTAGAAGCAACAATAACTGTTTTCTTTTACAATATACTGCCACTTCTTAAATGTTTTTAGTGCAGCTCAGACAATGTTCTTATTCCACAGTGCTTCAAAATATGGAACTTGAGAACTATGCAGATGGGGCAGAGAGAAACACATGCCAGATGTTCTCTGTGACTTCTGACTTCTTTATCTTGTCCTTAGTGACTTTAATCATTCTTACACTTCCTATGCCTGATACAATTTCTGGAACCAAGAGATCCCAGAAATTACCTCACAGATGTCATACATTTGCAACCAATTTGTTCATCTTAAAATAATTTAATACCATGAAAGACAAACCTTTAAGACAAGTCTTTGAAGATATCATAAAGCTGAGATAATATTTTAAAGAACCAATCATTAATTTGACTAATTATTTTGAAATTAAAATATTTCTGTGGGTTAATATTTTAATGTACTAAATCATTGAATAAAATGAAAAATGTACATATCAACAAACAAAGAAACTACAGCTAGCAAGTGGCTAAGTAAAAATTTAGTATTTAAAAATATGCAAGGTATCCAAGACTGCATTGCCCAAAGACTGCAAATACAATTTTCCTGAGGTCATCAGAAGGTACAAGGTTAGGCCTTATACCTGTGGAAAACTGCCAAGAACAAACCTCTTGAAATGAGGTTATATGTGGTCCCCAAAGATTATATATGAATCTCAGTGTGCAATGAATTTAAAAATAATTGGGAATGTAAGGCAAAACACAACTACTGAGAAAAAAAATAGATTCTACTGTATGAATACAGACATCCATATTCTTGCATATTTTTTTCATTATACTATCTTTGAATCCCACAGTATTCTTGGAGAACTGAGGACTATTGTTAGATCCATCCTGGTCTGCTTCAAGAAACTTGCCTTATGCCAAGCTCAGTAAAACTGAACTTTACTGAAGCAAGTTCCAGGTGTCAGCTGACATGCTGATCTCAGCTGGTCATTGACTTTGGCAATATTATTTTCAGACATGTAACAGTTGTCTTCTGTCCCCTCTATTTGTTGATTTTTTTATTTGCTAAATGATCATGGCCATGATAATTTTCTGACCCAAGAACCCAGTATAATCAGCTGAATCTCCAAACCATTTCTATTTGCATAGACCTTTCTTAAAAAAGAGTACTAAGTAAAACTCTTCTTAAGACCTTAGCGATTCTTTGGCAAAAAGATTAATAGAAATTGGAATTAAGACGTATCTGCTCAATACTTTGCTTTTGCTACTTTTGCTAATTTGACATCCAAAAGACAAATGCAAAGAATTATTTCATCTATGCTCAGAAGATTTCCACAGGACCTATTAACCACTCAAATAATTCCTAAGTCCTCAAAACAAACATTGTGTAGATTTTCTTCAGATCTTTTGAACAGGAATGAACTATATTATAAATGCAGATGCTATTACTTGGGATCGGTTTACACTGAATAATGTAAACATTCAGGACCTTGATAAATTTTAATTTAATATTGGAGGTAATATATTTTAGAAAATTATGTAACATCCAAACTTGTGGCAAAGCCAGCCTAAGCCTGAAGGTGATAAAAAATAATTCACAAGAAAAAAAGACCAAGGAAACAACCCCCCTCCCCCCAAAATAAACCTTCCAGACAAGTTCAGGGACTACACAAAGGTAACTCTGGCAAAAGGAGGTTACCCAATGACACAAAATGTAATATTTCTACTGAAAAACATGGTTTTTTAATAGAGTAATTCCAGTTGGAAAATCCATCTTTTTTAAAAATAAACACAAGCTTTGTGAAAGACAACTTATAAACTATTTGATGAGACAGGCATAGAAGACTAAAAGAAACAATAATTTTCTGGCACTTGACACTTTGTGCTC
>WAAG01018207.1:1967-22372 GCA_013390105.1 Tichodroma muraria | reverse complement strand
CAAAGTCCTTGCTTTATTACAACAAAAGAGCCAATAGCTGCATGACAAAGCTTCCCTATATAAACACTATTCAGGCTTCCTTCTTATCCTTCAACTGCATCTTGGAAAAGTCACTCATGAGAACAGTTTTGGATATCTTTTCACTTTTTACTCTATAATTGCTTCCCTTGACAAAAATTGTTAAAACAGGGAAGAAGGCAGCTCTTAAGGAACAGGTGTCAAGCCCTTAGCTAGCAAAACCTGGTTAGCTTCCAATTCCATTTTTCATCAGCTGAGGATCTAGGCAGTCTTTGATTTGTTTCCTCAACAAATGATGGCCTAGGTTCAAGGAACATACCATGCAGCTGCTTTTGAGAAGGCATGCAGTGTGCAAATGAAAGTGATTAATGCACACAAAAAGACTTCGGGAAAACAAGTTTCTTCATATTTTCCCTCCCCAAAGAAAATAACTAAATAACATCTAAATACATCAGACTAGTGTCTCAGGAACTGGATGGATAGAAGGTCTGCACCACACAGCACAGGCAATAGTGGTGTCCCTCAATGAAAATGCTCACTAGTCAATGAATTCCACTGGCCCCTTTGGGAACAGCCTGGCATGAGATTTTTTGCACAATATTGCCCTAGAATGGTTGCACAAACTCTGAGGTAAAGCCATCTGAGCACCCAGACAGACAACAGGATGCTGGCAAAACTTGGAAGAAATGACACCAGGTGTTTCAAATTCCCAACCAGCACCAGCTTGCACAGCACTGGTACCTCCAGGCTGAAAGCAAAAGACCTGACATGTTCACCTTGGTACTCTGCAGGAACAGACTTCAGATCTGTGGAAATGTTTGAGCCTCCAAGGGACCCTGTGAAATGATTGGCTTCAGTTTGATGTCTGGGGGTCTACAGTGCAAATTGGTCACACAGCAGTCCCCACAATACACTGGGAGCAGCTAAAAGGCTGGCCATGCCCAGGCCAGGTGTGCTCCCTGGAAATTTAGTTTGGTTCTTCCTGTACTGCAAGGAGGAGAAAAATACTATCAGATTGCCAGAACAACACTTTTCCCAGAACAATAATGCCTGCAAGAAAAACAACCAAACAAATCCAGACTGGCAAATTGAGGAAAAAAATAGAAGCCCAAGTCGTACCATCTGTTGTAATAATGGCTCCAAATTACACAGCTCCAGCAAAAAACATTTGTGTTGTAACCTGGCACTGAAAAGGCAAACCAAGAGTAAAGTACTTAAAACCCTGTGTCATTTGATCACTATGAAAAGGTAGTATAGTCTATCCCGAGCATTTGTAAGAGGAGAACTACATTTTAAAAGTGTTTTATTTCCTACTTTCATGTGTTTAAACCACTCACAGTAAATACTAAGAGCATTATGCAACCTCTAAACGTAGTGCCTGCCCTTGGTTCGCCTTATATTTCCTGGTACATCCTTATACTCCACACCTTTAGAGGCCAAAATGCTTTTCATGTACTCTGCTGTGCCTTGCTCCTGAGAAGACCAACGTGGTTGCCAAAAACCTGATCTTGTCAGAAGTGCAGAGTTATCCAGACTCTTTTAGAACGTCACCTCTTGCATGTGAGTTTTTAGACTTACTGAAACTCTCTTCTGGGGAATGAAGTATTGTCCAACTGAGCACAAAATTTCATAGATCTAGCATTTAATGAGATGACAGTACTTTTCTTTAAAGGAGGAATGACCAAATATCTGAGAGCTTACTGATATAACAGAGCACTGTAGCACTTGGGCTTCTATGTATCACTGTAATTTTGAGACAAATATAACTTTCCTCCTGGTTGGATCAGACTTGAGTCCATTCTGGTGTTCTGTCCCACTGGCAGCAGACAGTACTAATGTTTCAAAGGAAAGATGTTAAAAAACCTCTGAGAAAACAGTACCCATGTCCTTAATGCTTTCTTCCATGCCTCAAAGAGGAATTAGCTTATGCCTCTGAAGAATACAGATGGAACAGCCTTTTAAGTATTTCTCATATCATTTAATCTGAGGTGCTTTTAATATCCATGCAAGTAAATATTTCTTTTTGACCCACTGAGCTCTGGTTCTCAGCAGGAGACAACCACAGCATCAGTCTTGCACTGTGTGCTCTTCATTAACTTTTTATCAGAATATCCATGTATTACAGTTCCCTGTGTCACTGTATCATTTTTTCAAACACACAAGCAGCTCAGTTCCCTTCTAAAACCACAGCTCTGTGCTTCATTAAGCTATCTGTGATAGCATCTACCCAAATGTTCTGCCTTCACAGCAGACTGCAAATTCAGCGCCCAGGCAATTGAGGAGAAACTTGGATCATTTTTGCCAATGGGCATTACTGTACCTTTATCCATGTCAAATCTCTTCTCTCACTGCACTGCCAAAATGCTTAATTCCTGCTGGAGTGTCTAACAAACCTCAACAGCTTTCAGCAACTGAAACAAATTACCATGATCTGCTAAATTCCCTAGCTTGCTTTCTTGTTCCTTGATGGCCTAATGATGGGGATAGAGGCCACCCCTGGCTAAACCCACATTGCTCTGCTGATCAGATCCTCCAGAGTCAGCACACACTTAACATGGCCTCATGTTGAGGGCTGTTCAAGCTGCTAGCTTCAAGCATGTGGTGTGATGCAGAAGGATGCAAAAGGGAAAAAATGAAAGATTAGATGTGTACCCTGTTTTGTATCCTGCTGACTTTGCTGTGGAGAGCTACAAGCCCAGTGGGTGACTAATTAGATTAACTGGATTGAAAGGATTTAACAGGAATTGATACCCACAAAGACATTAATGCATTTTGGGGTTGCAGGTATCCAAATGATGTGGTTCTGAATTAGGTGGTTATTTCTCTGCAATTCTCCATCCATTTCCAGAGAGATGAAACTAAATACCACCTTAGTGCAAAGCTGTCATAACATGACTCTGGATATGGCTTCTCTTGCCAGCTATCTCATATCTGAATAGAGGCACCTCAAGAGACAAACAAACGCAAAATGCCTCAGGAAGCCATGATTTTCCCAGACATACAACTGAAGTCAGGAAACATAGTTATTTTTCATGAATAATCCTAATTTTTTTGCCATGATAGGAGCAAGCTCAACAACAGAGTGATTTGAGCTAGCAATGTTCATATTTAGACCAAAAAAAAAAGATGATCTGTGGCAGACTTGCTTGATTAAATGAGCCACCCAGCAGAAGCAACAGAAGCGGCTTGGAGTCACTTTTTTCCCCTTCTACCCAGCCCTTAGTTATCCTCTTGTGTTTTTTTTCTCAATTCAGCGTCTCAGAGCAGTGGTCCAAGGGTACTTCTATGTCTCCAGCACAAATCTGATTTTACAATCCACTGCACACCTTACAATTCACAGAGCCTTTTTCATTAAGGATTACTTTCATCTCTCCTGGGTAACTCCATGTGCTTGTATAGAAATGATCCCCTCTATATGGACCTCATACACTCAGCCAAGAGCAGGAGTCGACTTTCTGTTGCTCAGCACACCTCAGCTTTCCCGTTTGTACCCGAGTGAGTAGTGCTATTTGAAACAGGACTTTCTCAGAGAGGCTGTGAAAACAACCATATCCTCTTCTCATGTGAAACTTACCTCTTACCAAGCCCCAAAGCTCAGGAAGCCCTAACCAGTCAGTACTTGTGACCAGGAAGTAAAGCCTTTTTCTAGATCTGATTAGCAAATTATTTTTGGTACAGTCCTATCATCATGTAGGATGATAGAGCAGCTTTATTTTAGCACTGCCCCTTATATCATCCAGGATCTCTTGTTTTCCTGTATTGAAGGATGCCTTGTTGTATCTTTAGCTCATCCATTTAAACTTAAGCAAGAAAGAGCTCCAGGGTTCCTTTTGTTTCCTGAACGAATAGAATCAAGCCATAGATTGGGTTATTTTTGTGGCTCTTGTGGCTACCTCACCTTACATTACCCCATGATACTTCACAATAATTCCAAAAGCCTATCCACAGAGAAAAACTACCTAGCACTCTGGTCCTACCACATCATGTTTGCCAGAGATGGCATTCTCTCAGCATCAGGATGCCAGCTGGTACTTATCTCACTCAATGCCCAAAGCCATAAAGAAGCTTTTCAAAATATGTACAGAGCCTTCAGTTATCCTGTCAGACAGGTTAAGGCCCAGCTGAAGGCAGACTTACTCTGACCACCAAAATTAGTCAACTGCCCCTTTTTTCCCCTTATACTCAAAGAAGAGATCCATTCTATTATTCTGCCAGAAATTATCATCTCTACCCTCACATCAATTGTTTTTCTCCAATCTATTTTAAATAAACAGAGATAATCAGTAGAGAAATTACCTGCTTTGGTGGAATTCAAAATCAATCCACTGCTATCTCTCAAGTCTTTTGCTCTCCAAAACAATTGAATATAATGTAGGGATTGCTGTTACAGACAGCAAGAATCAAAAGCGTGACAAATTTAAGAGATACCTGTTACTGTACTCGAGGGGCCCTGTTAAAGCAGCACAGATGCAGTAACTCCCACACCATTTGGTTTCGTAGAACACTCTATAGACATCAAATCTTTGGGAGAATGATGGGTACAAAGCACAGAATGAGCCCAAAAGGGCAAGATTGGATGGCCAGTGTGGAAGAGGGGAGGTGGCAGAGACGCTTTCTCTCGTTCCAGGTAGGAAAGGATAGGAAACAGATATCGTGATGCTGTTCACACAAAGCAACAAGACGAGGCACTGCCTGGGCAATGGGAGATGGGCAAAGTCAGGCTGCGAGAGCGTGATGCAGCCACGAGAGGAGGCGTCGAGAAAGGGAAAATCCAGTTCTGTGGCTGTGCGTTTTTATCGGCATAAGGCAAAGGCAGAAGCTGTTGCTCGGGGGTGTCCTAATTACTCAACACCCCGGCAGTGACCCTGGCAGCCCTGCTGTGCTGAGTTACACCCGATCTCAGCTCGGTGTAACAGCCCGGCACGGGACAGGGAGCTCCCACTAAGCGTGTCTGCCAACCCCGCCTCAGAAACACCTTTCACCCAATTCCCAAGGGGGAATCACCCGGCGAGGAAGGGTACTTAATCCTAGTTACTTTCTGAGGGTGGGGAGGAGTCGCAATGCTGAGCTCTCACATCCCTCTGGAATGAGATGGGTTTTTAGGGGCCAAAATCGGCTCCTCGGTGCTGCCCCATCAGATGGGGGCCAAAGAAGCAATTCTTCGCTGAACACATCTGTGCCACTGCTGGGGCCTGTAGCACGCTTTGGCTGTCCTGCACCACACTGCTGAGCATTTTTAATGTGGGAAAGGCTGGAAAAATCAACACAGCCAAAAAGAAAAATAAATTAAAGAAAAAATCACTCTGTAGTCGATATGGGAGCAAAACTCTGCTGTGACATCCTCTAATTAACCAAAAGGGGAGACAGAAAAACAAAGAGAAAGAAACAACTTCTATTCTGCTTTGGTCATCATTAGTTGAACTAAAAATCAACTACATTCCTTCCAGCAGCCAAATCTTTCTTATAGGCTGTGACATAAGAAGGGGAGAAAAAAAACCCTCACATAGAACAAATTAAGTGTGCAGTACAACAATTCAGAAAAAATGCCAGCTATTCTTGACCTCTGAGCCTTTGATCAGATTTTAAATTCTCTTTGACTTTTAGTTTTTACTAGTTGTTAAAGGGGCTATTAAGAAATAGAGACATATAAAGCTAAAAGCTATGAGGTCAGCTTTAAAGGTCTGGAAAAGCAGCCAGATTTGAACCCTGAGTAAATATGCTTGTCTTTGACATCCCATGACAAATATCTGTCTCAATGGGCTGCCAGAAAATTCCAGCAGCAGTGCTCAAAATATTCCAGTAAATATTTAGTTGTTATTTTGCTTTGCCTTGGGACTGAGAGAAAACAAAGTTTCTTGGATACAGACAAACAAGAAATGAAACAAAACAAAAACAAGCAAACAAACCCCACGTCATTTTCTCCACAACGGCGTACAGGACTCCAGGCATCAGATGCATGCACAGGAACAGCACAAGGGAAAGTTTATGGTTAAACTTTTTCTTATGGTTAAGATGGTAACCAGCAGGAATCATGCTCTAAACAAGTGTGATCACCTTGTAATCCATGTTTGAAGGCATGCAGCACACAGAGCATAGCCTTGTATCTCAGCTGGAGAATGGCTGAACAACCCTACTTTTTTCATTTGGTACAAACCTACCTTCAAGTTTGTAAAGACTCAACAACACACAATTTCTCAAGCAAATGTATATCAAAAAATTGCAAAGAATATGTGATTTACATCTGAAACAAGGTCCCTAAAATTTCTACTTTCAGGAAATTTTTATGTCATTAATACTTCAGCACTAAAGACTCACTCTGTCCTCATAATCATTAGTTTATATTTCTGATTACAAATACTAATGAAGGTTCTATCATGTAGCTTTGGGGTTAAAATGAGTGATTACTTTTCAAATGGGTGATAATCCTCCAAATGAGTGACAGATGAAACAAATATCTGAAACAAAAAGAGAGAAACCATCTTTTCTCTCCCTCCAATGCAAGTTCTAGAGAGGCTCAAAAGAGATAACAGGAAAGCAGTAACATAGACTGAAATATTTAGGGCTTCTGTATAATTAATTTGTAACACTGAATGGAAACTTCATTATTAAACATAAAAATAGCAAAATGTCTGGAGAGGAAACCATTACTGGAGAGGTGCTTCAGGCAAGTGACAGAAAAATCCTCCAGAGCTTCCTTGCACTTTGGAGAAGACAGAAGGAAAAGGAGAAGCCACTGGGGAAGAAGCCTCATAGTAAAGCTACCAAAGATAGGTGACCTGCCCAAGTGTAGTATTGAGGGAAGGCACACAATCCTCCTTTATTAAAAAAAAAAAAAAAAGGGTCACCAAATCTGAAAGAAAGAGGCAAATTTCAGAACAGGAAGTTCATGCGCCAACTCATGTTGTCTGACTTCTAACGAAGTGTAAAGCAGCAGGCAGCTCGTGAAAAAAAAATGCTACATTCCTGAAAGATCTTTTGAAGCACGTAACAAGAGACAAATCTCAGGAGGAATATAGTATATTACAGATTAGTAGCAAAAATAATCAAGCCCCACCGTAATGTACACTACCAAATGCATAGTTGGAGGTGAGAGCAACATCAGCCAGTGGTCGTCAGTGACAGCTGGAGTTTAGCCAGCACGTAACTACTGTACTCTGTATGCACTGGGTCACAGTCCACAGAAGGTAAGGCTGCTACAGGCAAGTAAGAAATACAATGGAATATTCAAAAATCTGTCTTAAGATTGCCAAGATCCATTCCATACATTGTTGGATAGAAGCAGTGACTCCTGCTAATAACCTAATAAAAGAGGTCATTTATTAATAACAGTAGGACAAAATATATAGTTAGCATTGTCCCAAAGGTACCCATCAAACATAGGTAAAGATGTAGATCATTTTACCTTCCAGGTAACAAGAGGAAAGACCATGTCAGGTGCTAGGTAGCAAGATAATTATAAAAACCACAAACACACACTCTGGTCAATGTTGGTACAAAAACATGAACTTTCAATACTGTCATCACAAGTAAGAAGCCAAACTATCAAGAAGGCAGTATTACGTGAAGTAGGTGATGGGCTACAGTAGGGAAATGAAAAAAAAAAAAAAAAAAAACAACTTGAAAGAAGCATTTAAATAAGATTAAGACAGTCCTTGTCCTGTGTTGAGGAGAATTGCACAAAATACCTGAAATTTTACCGTGTTATCCTCTGGCTTTTTGTTATTTTTTGATCTATCACATCTTGCTCTAAGATGCTTCCCAAGAGGGAAAAAAATACTTGAAAAATCTTAGATACTTCATTGTTAAATGGTTGCGCCTCATTTCAATTTCCCACTACTTTCAAACTTTATAACCTTTTGACTTAACTGGCACTGCTGCTGATTTCCACCTGGGTGGTAAATTACCTGCTGCAAAGCCCATTCACTCAGTGAATTGATATGATTGTGCTGATTAAATTGCGAGAAAGAACAGAGTTGATTCCAAAGAATTTGGGGTTTGAGATATTTCCTAGCAGAGGCTGAGCTAAAGCAGTATGATCTTTGCCATTTCAGACAGGCAGGAGTGGGGTAACCTGACTCTAGACCCCCGGAATTTGTTTCCAAAGCTTGTGTCATATGCTTTCCCTTCCAAAATTCTAGCAAATCTGTCATGTGAAGAAAGTCTGAGCAGCTGGCTCTGATTTACGTTAATCCCCTCAGAAGTTTCCAGGAATGAGGAAGAGCCTGCATGTTATACAAGCCAGAACTGGCTCAGGCTATAAGGAAAGAAAAGAGATTCACAAAAGAGCCAAAGGAGCCCAATTTCATAAAAAGAAACAAAGAGAGGGAGATGCTTTAGGACAAATAATTTCAGTGTCTACCTTCTGCTCTTCACATACCTGCTCCAAAGCAGAGAAGCAAGAACTTGCCTTTGCACAGCCAGCTCTGAGGTGTGAACAGGCCACATTTCCTCCCTTCTTCATCCCTCTACAGCCATCAAGTTCTAATACAGCATAGCCCAGTTTTATTCACCACAAAACCAATTCATCCAGAGTGCTGGGGCACTCTCCCACTCTCCTCAGAAAGCAGAAGAAAGGTCTCACTGCCCAGAACATTTCTGCAATGTTCAGCCAGCATTTTGCACACTCATTTCTTCTCCCTTGAATTTGTCTGTGTCCTTGTGCTCCACTTTACATAGGAGCTTGCCTTCATTATGGCCTAACAGTTGTCATCATTTAACTGAGTTCAGCAGAATTCCTCCTTTTATTTCTCATCACAAATCAGCCTTCACAATTTAGCTGTTAATAGTTCCACACTGGAACCCTGGAACCCACGGTTACTTCTGCAGTGTAGCAATTTTTTCTTCACTTCTCATCTCAACATTAAACTTTCCTACAAGAAGAGCACCACAAATATTTGAGTGACTCAGTCTGCTGCTTCCAACAAGCATACACATGTCCTCTGCAGTTGCTAACACTGGAGGACCAAGCCCACTCCATCTGTTGAGATCATAGCAGGCTTCTGGGAAGACTGGAACAACAGAAACCCAGCCATCTGTGCTAATCAGAGTCTCTTACAAGGTTACTCCCACCTGGGAAGGAAGGAAGGAAATAGCAGGCAGGCAGAGGAGGATAATACACTTTACCCCTGCTTCTCTAGACAGAGACCAAGTCGGATAACAATGTTCTGCCAGCATAAAGCCAGCCTGAAGTTTAATTTACCTACCAATCAAGGCACAAACTCCACTGAAGGAAAAGATCCAGCTGTGTGTGAATTCTGGTTCCAATTCTGAACACCGAACAACTTTATGCAAGCAACCTAGAAAACTCAATTTGAAAGGAAAACTCTGTACTTAGCAGCACAGCAGTAATGAACCATTAGCACCAGAGACAAGCCCTGCACAGCAGAGCTTTGAGCTGATACCAATGACAAACTTAATGTCACTTAACACATAAAAGTTTGCTGTGCTCGCTCCTATACAACAACCAACATAACAGCACATTAGTCCTTCACTGCAGTTTTTAGACACCACAGGAAGTCAGATAGTTCACTAAACTGTAGGCATCCCTCCTTCAGGTTGAAACAGACAAGTCATATCTGCTCCTGGAAAGCACAGCATGCAAGAGAGTACTGTATCCTGTCATGGTATCGCATCCACTTTGATTTTCCTGTTTAGAAACGGTGACAAGTGGCTGTGACACAAGATCAGCCTGATGCTGTAAGTCATGCTCTGGGTCTGCAGCAAGAGATTAAGCTCTCCATGACTGTATGTGCATTTCTGATGGGCAAAGAAGGATACGTTGGATAGGATTGCTGACCTGTCAGGTAGAGGAGGTGTCTCGGATGGATTTCCAAGTATTACTGCAAACCAAATGGCAAAAAGGTCACGCAACAACAGTTGACATTATCATGAAGAGGCAGAGTTTGGAAATAAAAATGTGCAGCACAGGCCTGAACGAGACTCAGCTTGGCTTGTCATGGCACAGATACAGGATCCACCAGGAAGCCCCACCTCCACTATCAGGAAGATGCAGATGAGTTTCCTAAGAAAGCTGAGGTTTTAACATATCCAGTCTTCCCTTCAGCTCATGAAGGCAGCAGTTGGATCCAGCAGCAGCTGCAGTGAAGCCAAAGGGAATGACTCAATGAATGTACCAGTAGAGATGAGCAAATACAACAGAACAGCAGGGCTAGATCAGCAGCATAAGATTGACAGCCCCAGGGTGCTGTGGCAATACAAGTTCATGTGGGTTTGAGGTCAAATTAGACAAATTCAAAGAAACAAGGATTACTAGGATACATATAATCCATTGGCAGGTGTGAGACAGTACCCCAGGCAAAATTCCACCCATGACAGAGCCGTGGTCCTGTACTTCCCCTGTAATTCACTATTGATCATTGTCAGAAACAAGTACCAGGTTAGGTGGGCATTTCTTTGCACAAATATTCCTACCTTCTGTCAGATTTGGTCTTGAGATATTTAGTATATGCTCAGCTGATATGCAGAAGAGCAGCCTGTACACCAGAGACAGAGAGAAAAGCTCCAAAGCTTCACGCCCCACTTGGCAGCGTGAACTCACAGTACTGTCCATTCTGCATTACCACTGCAGCACACAGGAGAGGAATCAGATCCCTCTGCACACAGGATGGTGAGACTTTATAGTGACCCCTTCTTCCCCACCACCAGCCTTAACACTGCATGGTTCACCCCCTGCAAACCACTGCCTTCTGTTGCTCTATACAGTCTTTCAGAAAAATGCCCTTGTCTGACACGGAACAAGGTCAGGACTTAAAATATTTGCTTTTCTTTTTTTTGTGCGTGTGGGATTTTTTTGTAACTTTATATTAAATTATCTTTACGGCTTTTTCTGGCATTCAAAAGACTTCCATATCCATAATAAAACAGCCAGTATCTCATGACAATTCTGAACTTGGCTGGTTCACAGATTCAGTATTACTGAGTAATCATTCAGATTTCAGGCTCATTCTGTTGGCATAATTCTGCACCATTCCATAGCTTAACGCATGAGAGTTTTTCTAAAATGGTGTCTGCATTCAGTAATCTTCACTAAGAGTATCATTGCCTTATGGCTCTGAGACTAATGAAAGAGCTTGGATATGGTCATTTCATTGCCTTGCAAATATGACCTAAAACTTCTTCCTAAACTGATCCTGCATCCAAGGCCTGCAATTCTGCTGCCTGGACGGTCTGTTTTACTGCATATAATATACATAACGAAGCTGAAACAAAGAGCCTCTGAAAAAGAAATGCTGTTTCACATTTGGTTTTCAAAGTCACAGAGCCAAGTTGACCAGACTCTAAAATAACCCCAAAAACAAAACATGAAACCAAAACAAAACTAAAAAGCAACCCACAGAAACATTCATCTACAGTGCAGGTAGCAAAATTACCAGAAAGACGTTATCTGTATAATTGCTATTCTGGGTACTTTCCAGGTAAGAAATAATTCCTTATGAAAGTGGAAGAAGAGGAAGAAGAGCTCTCTTTACCATGACATGACCTAATTCAACACTCCAGGTGTTACAAAATTAAAAATTGATAAAATGAGCGGCCACCTTCCTCAGATACATCTAGAGTTAGTCATTATAACTGGCACAACACCACCCAGAAGCTCATTTCTCCATCATGGTTTTACAAAGTAGGGTACAAGACAAGCACACCCACTGCTTTGTTCAGGAAGGAAAGGTACGCAGTTAAACGAATCATCAGATCTTGCGCAATACAGACAATTCCTAAATTTCAGGGGGGTTTATGCAATTAGAGTGCTTTAAGGCAGCACTGAATAACAGGAGTGCAGAGAAGTCCATCCAGCTGCTTCAGCAAGACCTGCTGAGCACCTCTTTGCAGTTTTGATGCCATAACTCTAAAAGCAAATTCCAACCAGAGCAAGTTCACAGTGGTAGTGCAAACTCACCACTCTTTGATGCATCTGCAGGGGATCCTTAGAGCTTATAAAATTTATCTGCATTTTCATCAGTAATACTATTTGTGAAGTATCATCCTTCAAGACTTTTCATCCCCCAGACCCATTTACAACAAGACCTTCTCCTACAAATGTATGCTTGATTTTTCAGATCATATTTGCCAACTAATCCTTTCCTTCGGGCCTCTGGAGGTAGACTCTAAGATAAAAAGGAAATAAAAATAGGCTTTACATGTAAAACAATAGATCTTGAAACACTTCAAAAAAGCTCATCTTCACAGCCTCCAACCATAGGATCAGGTACAAGTCGGAAAACGTTTCCCACTGGGAAGTCAGAGAGAGAAACCAAAAGAGAGAGAAACCAAGCCCGAGATAAGACAGAGCCATGCTTTCCGTGTGATACATTAGGCTGCAGGTCAAGTGCCCAAGCTGCAAGCACAGGTGCAGATGGGCTGGTGTCTGCCACAGCACAGCTCAGCCTTGACCCAGGGCACAAAGAAGCTGCAGGAAGGCAGCAGAAGCAGAAAACCCCTGCAGTAAGCCCCTGCAGCTGTGCCTTCGGTGTGCAGGCTCCTCACATACACCATCAGCCCTTCTACCTCACAAGCAGAAGAGCTGCAGCAAAATTAGGATAGGAGTAAAGGGTTTGCAAGCAAGGTACAAAGCCCAGTTAAGCAATTGTCCCCAGTCAGTTAGAAACAGGGAAGCACAAGCACTTCCAGCATCACTGACTCCACTGTCTCTTCAGGTTAATAACACCAGTGGAGAATGAAGCCCTCTCTGCCTGACACAGACAAGCTCCTTTGAGATTGTTACAACTTCAGTTTGGGTCAATGTGGAACTGCATCAGCAAAATGACAGCTCTGTAGCTGCTTCCTGTCCTGCTCCCAGGCACACAGCTTGAAAGAAGGGTACAGATCACTTCAACCTTCATCAAAGCCTATCTGAACAAGCTGCTATATAATATTAATCTAATACAGAGCCCAGGTCCTTCTTAGCATATGTGAGGCTGCAGTAGTTCCTTGGGTCTGGACACAATCAGTCTCAAGCACTAATCAAAGTTAAAGCAATTTTATTTAATTATTATATAGCCACGCTTGGAAGACAGAAAGGTAATTTCCAGTGTCCTCCATCATTAACATCAGATGCATTTAATCTGTCAAAGGACTGACTTACTGGGGACTAGGGCACCCTCACAAAGAACAGTGCAACCTGTGTAGTACTCTCAAAATATTTGCTAGCAGTATCCATAGCTGATGCTATACATCAACTGTAGTGGTGAGAGCTCCTTTCCTTTTAGGGAAAAAAATAAAGGAAAAAAAGAAAGAGAGAGACAGAGACAGAGCTAGAAGGGGAATGGAAAACACTCTCCTCTTGTGGTTACCCAGATCAAGAAGTGGTGGTGTCCCCAAATGAGCATCCTTGCCAGGCACACCTCCAGTGCAGCAGGTCATTTCTCCCCATTCTTTTCCCACAGGAAGAGATCAGAGCACATGCTGAGCAGGGGCAGGTGCTGTGTGCCAGTTGTGTACACACATCATTGGGTGCCCTCACTCAAAAGCGAGCGCTGCAGCCCAGCAGGCAATGAATGCTCACAGCTGTGATTGTCACTTCAGGCTGCAAGTACGAGGCCATGAGAATAACACAAACAACAAGGGAAAGGAAATAATGCCCCAGATGCTCTGCAAAAGCAGAGTCGTGGCAGCCTGAAGGGGCATGGAGCTGCCTGTGCAAGGCAGCTTATGGAGCCACTAAGAGAAGGCCATGAGCAGCAAGGGGCTGAGGCACCTTGCAACACTGTGCAACAACTGTGTCCTGAACATTCAGCTGTAAAACAAGAAGCAACATTTTCACCTAGCTTGGATCACAACCTGGGATATAAGCAGGACTGTCTGGTAAATATTTGTTAAATACAAGCTTCAGTGCACTCAGTGGAGGAAGAAGAGATGTATTTACAGCAACTACTGCTAGTTCTGGCATGATATCATATCCTCTCTCTTCATCACCAAGATCCCAACTTACAGTTCACTGCATTTCCAGATGACACTGTTGCCCATGGTCAGCCATAAAATTATCACTAAAATAAGCCAAAGAAGTGATGACTCAGTTTTGATACTGGAAAACTGTCAAGTAATTCACCTCTCTGCTGTAACCACGCAACAGTTTTGTCAGAGGGAACCCCCACACACACCCTCAGCTATGTGCTGAGGTATGAGAAAAGGTATGAGATGTGTGCCCCTGTTGTCAGCATCCTGTGGGCTTGCTGGTGCTCAGGAGGCTCCTCATCGCCAGCAGCTTCCCTGGGGAATCAGGATCAACAGCTGCACTGCTGCAGTGACTGCGTGGTGTGACACAGTCCAGCAAACCCCGGGCTGATTTGTTCAGAAGAGGCAGAGCTGCATTGTCTGCAGTACAGCTGTGTGCTCCTGTCTCCTTTTGGCGCGAGCACACCTCGCTGAGGGTGCGCATTTTCCTCAGAAAACTGGCACTGTGTCAAGCAGTGGGCAGGATGGCCACCACAGAAACACCATTGAAACTGTTTTCTTAACACTTCCTTTCCCTTCTGCACTCACCACATCACCTGGGTTGGAAAATGAAAATGCAGGAAGACAATCAAGCAGCAAAGTTCAGCCCTGCATTCTCTCATAATCGGCTTTAATTCACAAACTCCCTTCATGACCTTTGAAAGCCTGCTCCTGGGAGATTTTTCTGCAATGCATTGAGATACCTAAAATTACAGAAAGGTTTTCAGCAGTATTTCCACAAGACCAAGGTGTTCAACTTCAGTTATTTTAATGTAGAAAAGGATGTAAAGAACAGAACAAAACACTCATACAAAACCATAAGCAACCTCTCTGAATTCCTTCAGAAATGTGACAATACGTGCTTCAACTTCCCATTCGTAAAATAAGGGACACAGCACATATATACAGCTTGTCATGAGTGTAAATAAAATGAACTGTCCTACTTGCAATATCTTCAATAGATACCTTCCCTCCTCCCTCACACCAGCCTGGAAGGAAAGCAGAAATGCGATTTCATTACAGCAGTTGAATTCCCTAAAGAGCCTAACCACTTATTTGAACTAAGCATGAGAAGTACCCAACTCATTCACTGCACATCCCAATTAAAGACATAATCACCATAGCAAAAGTAAACAAAAGTAGCTGTAGCCTGCAAAAGAACAGTATTCCCTCATTCAGCATTCCAAGGAAAAATAAAATAATCTATCACTCTAATACTCTTCGATCAGATTTTCTCCCACAGAGCAGAGTCTAATGAAGTCCACATTTATATGCAAAGATTACCTTCAGTTAGGAAAGGCAAAGCATGTATTAACTGCCAGTCAGAAAGATGAAGGCTCCCATTGCATTCACAAACTTCTCAAAACAAAAAAGTAGAAACAGAACAGCAAACATAATTCAGAAACTACTGACCAGAGGGGACCATCAGGCTAGCATATTCTGTAGCATCATAAAACACTTGCACAGGAACAAGGTGATTGGACTGGGAAGTACTTTAATATCTTATGATCTTTCTTTTACATGTTGTAAATTTCTTGATGTTTGGGGAAAGTGAGTGCACACAAGTCCATGTGACTTTCCAGGAACAGATCCAAGCGTGATGCTTCTCAGAAACAGATTTGTTTCCTTGTACAAAGAGTACAGGAAACTCCATTCATGTTTTGTGCCCACTTCAGACTAAGCAATGCCACAAGGACTCCTAGCAAGCTTGCAATGGCTTCAAAACCTGCCCACTGCAGAGACCGAGCATTCAGAGGACAATGAGTAGGGGTCCCACCCAAGCAACAGTGCCAGCCAACAGAAAGGAAACTAAAAGTAAATAAGCCACATTTCAAGCAGCAGGTTGCCAGGTCAACAATCCCTGTGACAAAGCCTTCACTTTCACAGGGGGATGGAGCTGTTCCTCATGACAATTAAAGCACTACTACCATCTATTCACTCTAATTAAGCTTACAAATGCCGAATCAGAAAGGCTGGATGAAAAATTCCCCTCAAGACCATTCCGGTAGACTTTCAACAACCTGTCAATCTTCCCCATATGAAAACACACCTTAATAAGTAAGACATCACTCAGAACCATTTTTCTAGGCGTGACAAACAAAAAGCAGGAAATTACATCCATTAAGATATGCATGCCATCAGCATTTTCATTGCTTAGTGCAATTAGAGTGCTGTATAACATCAAGCTCCTGCTGCCCACAGAAAAGCAGGCTATCCTTTCAGGAGATCAGATAAGCCAAAATATCAAGTGACACCTGTGGTCTTTTCAAACCCAGTCCTGCTGCAAGGCCTTGTTATCTCACCACCCAGGTACACCCATTAGTTCATTGCAGCAACTGAAGGAGCAAACAAAGCAGGTATTTGATCTTGATAGCAGCTCCAAAGATTATTCCACACCAGAAAAGACAAAACTTTCCCTTGCTCCATGTCTTGCATCCAGACCTCTGCTGGTGTCTGAACCTAGAGAATGTCACTGCTCATACACACACACAGAGAAATCCCATTGTGCTTACTGTACTTCAAACATAAGAAACCATGCTTTACATCTATGAAGCTTCCAGTGTTGTAGTTACCTGGAAAACCTTCTCACTGGGTGAACATAAATAATTTGGAAGGTCAGGAATACTCATAGTCCAGCATTGCCTTTCCAGAGATGCAAATGGCAAGGCACAGATAGGCTGAAGGATCACTGTATGCTCTTCTCTTACTTCTGTAGAGAAAGAGCCTATGGCCACACAAGCAGCAAAGTTCACACTGATTCACACAGGGACCAGCTCGGAAATTGTTTAATTGCAGATATATTTGGGCTCTGACCTATTGAGAGCAACAAGGATCTGCAACTCAGGCCAGC
Source organism: Tichodroma muraria (assembly GCA_013390105.1). Lineage (NCBI taxonomy): Eukaryota > Metazoa > Chordata > Aves > Passeriformes > Sittidae > Tichodroma > Tichodroma muraria. The sequence continues at coordinate 5,556 of WAAG01018207.1, read as the reverse complement.
ATCAGCTGGTGAAAGAGAATAAGCTGTAAGTGGAGAAGACCTTTTGCCTGTTGAGAGCTGCTCCTGGGCATTCCCCTTCTCCCTGCCCCAGGCTGCTCTCATCCTGTCCCTCCTTGGGCCAAGCATGCAGCAGTGCCAGCAGGAATATCAGCTACTAGCCTGGAGATTGCTTGCATGAAGAAATCAGCCAGGCCAGGAAATACTTGCATACCAGAGTAAGAGCAGCAAAGAGAGACTATTGCGAAGAATTCAGACCATCATCTATTTAAAAATGAACCTCACTCAGCTGCTTCTTCACAAACAAGATATCTGGACTGCACATCCCATCACAAAGAACAAGTAAGCAAGGAAATATAGAATTAAAATCTACAAATGGGTGATACTCCTCTGCTCAGCTTCTCTACCAACCAAAGTAACTTACCAACATTCTATATTCTTCTATTCAGTTTACTTACTTCTAAAATGAGACTATTTTTACTCAGAAAAGACATTGTCAAGTACTAAACCACCTAAAGTCCTTCTTATGCCTACCAGATTTTCTAGAGAGATCCCTGCTGTAGTACATGAGACAAACTATGTCTGTTGGACCAACACTGATACTTCCCAACAAACACTTGTGATAAGTTTTAAGTGCGCACACTAGCAGCACCAAAAGAGAGCTTCTGTAATTCCTTAAACAAGTACTGGAAATTTTGTTTCCCGAGGAAGAAAATGAAGGACTCTACACCAGAAAGTACAAAAACAAATTACATTGAAGGACGATGAAGAAAGAAATTACAAATAAAATCAGAGAACCATAGCTGTCCCATTTTCAAAACACCAAGATCCATTTTCCTGTCATGACCAGTCTGCAAGTAGCTGTTACTTCTGGAAAATGGGTTTCACTTGGTACATGAAGGATTTACAGCTTAATGTGATTACTGACATGAGCACATTACGGCTTCACTGACCAAGTGATGGGACACAACTGTTCTTTTCCTTGAAAAATTCATAGAACTCAAAAAAAAGAAGCTGACTGCCTCAATCATTACAAAGACTAATGTAAAGGAAAAAAAAAAAAAGACAAAACCCCAAAACATTACTCCAAAAAATATCCTTTTCTTATTTCTTCTCCCTCAAAAAAGTTGCTGGCAAATGTGTTGGTTTGACCGTCGTGAGTTTGTTTTTTGTTCCTATTGACCACACAGAGGCAACTCAGCTCTGAAGAAGCACAGAAAGGTCTGCTCCACATTAGCAGATTTATCAAGTCCCAGTCTTGATTTCTTTGACTACACATCCCTCTGAGATCAAAGCTGTGTTCCATTATTTCTCTGATAAAAAAGCTGATTTAAAAGATTCATGCTTGTCCCTGCCCTTTCTCATTCTTCTCTCCATTTCCCATCTCTGCCTCAGAGATGTGGTAGATTTCAACTGTGCCAGACTCAAATTTGATGACTGTTTAAAGTGGAGGAAAGCTGAACCCCAGGACTTTAACAGTCGTTTATATTGCACCAGCACCAGAAGTGTACATGGAATTGTATTTTTAGCAAACATCTTTTGAGAGGAAGGGCTTTTCAAACCCACAGCAGACCAGTCTTAGGTACAGCTGCTCAGCTCCAGTTTGAAGCAGTACAGAACCTGAGATGCTGTCAAACAGCTTTATTTTTTTATTCCAGCTACACAAGAAGAGATGAAATGACATGGCATAAAATCTATGAGATAAAACCACCCCTTTGACATTTTCCAACCAAACTTTAACTGGCAGAATTTGTACTAGTTCAGCCCTTCTTTTGTGTGTGGACAATCTTGTCCCTTTTTGTCATGGGGCTCATTATCACACAGAGCCAGAACCTGAGTTTGCGGAGGAGGTAATTACAAAAAAAAAGCTCCCATGTTTCCACTCACAGAATGAACACACTTGGTACAGAAGCATCAGGTTGCTATAGGGTGGTTTTTTTAAGTAGAAAGAATGCATTTTTAAAGGTATCTCTATCAAACATAACATATTTTTGAAAGCTTTTGAAAACTGAAATAGGGCTTGGTAGTTTCCATCCCAGATACCAAGAGAATATTTACTCCGTGTGTCTTCCGCAGTTTCTGAACTCTCCTGCAGGGTCACAGAAGGAAAAAGATAACACACAATTACCCAATAACAGTGGCAGTAATACATCTGTTCTACAGCCAAGATATCCCTGACAGCTATCATATCACAGGAACCATTCCATTATTTCACATAGTTACTTGGAGTTGGTGGCCAGATGGCAGTAGCAGGATAATAGCTGGCAAACTTGTATGGGTCTTCACTTCTTCCAAGGTACAGAAAGATACTTTCCAGATATACTCACTGTTAAAAATGGCTCTTCCTAGTCATTCCTTCTATTTTCTAATGGCTGCCTGCCTCTGCTATATTTGCATCACAAAAATCAACAAAGGGTCTTTGTTAAAAGAGCACTGTCAGAGCGGGACCAGCCAGCTTAGGTATTACAATCACGCTGAGCATTTCATTTTTTTTTAAGCCCATCTGTTTAATGAGCAACCAGAAATAACTTTGGTCTTTCTTACTGCAGACTTTTCTTCTACAGACATCATCTTGTTCTTGTCTGCCTCATCCCTGACGATTTATTAATTACCATCCTTGCTACTACTAACAGCAGAAGCATTATCTATCAGTAGGGTACCGTTGCTTACTGATAAAATCAGGGATGTCAACAATTGCATATAATGGAGTTCTGTCGAATTGCACAGATCTACTGGCATTTGTGGATGAGGTTTATATGTGCTTCCTTGACTTTAAAAGGAACCTTCTTGTCCCGTTCCACTTCTCTATCACGTTCTGGCAGCCTAATATTGTTAACACCATTGTTAAAGAAGCTACACTTAAAAGTGGTCTTGCAAGAAAATGGAACATCTATGTTTTCATCATTCAAGCCAGGTGGGGGCATATCAATGTTCCAAGAGATTTAAGTAACCTTCTAAAAAGAATCATTCCTAGATCTCTGAATACTTCACTGGTGTACCTCAGTTCTCAGAGACTCCATAGCACAATGCATTTTAGAAGAAAATATTCTCTAAAAATTAATTGTTACATTAATAGTAAGAATAAATATCTAATTTAACTTGAGAGCAAATAAAAGCCAGTAAGACTCCAGTCAAGAAATTTACCCCCTTTTTAGGGCAGTACTTGAGTAAAAATATATTAATGTATGTTCGGATTTATTTATCTACGTTTATTTAGGGTATTTGTCTTTATACACAGATAGATATAAATTAAAAGGCAGAAGTTTCTAAGAAGAAACAAAATCAGTATCTTGTGCCTCCCTTGGGAAAGAGCTTTCTCCCAGCTGCTGGTATCCCAACAGGGCTGGAAGCAGAGAGCTGGGAGGCAAAGCCATATCAAATGCCTACAGGGAGAACAGGGCAAGCACCTCAGTATTTTGAGCTCTCTCACAGCCAGGGCTTTTGGCTTGCACCCTGCTGCCAGAAACAAAGCTTCCCACAGCTGGGCTGTATTCAGCCACCCATTCAGTGCTATTTCCTTGGGAACCAGTGCTAATTAATCACAGTTTTTCCCCTATAGAGATGAGATATTTTTCTCCAGCCTCTGCAGTGG
>WAAG01018205.1:329-17254 GCA_013390105.1 Tichodroma muraria | reverse complement strand
AGCTCACGAACTTCTGGAGCTGAGGGAGGGGCTGGGGCATGAGTGAAGGGAGCAGTTACACCCATTCCTGCAGAAAGCCTCCCCCGTGGATCATTTCTCCATTTCTCCTTTAGAATCTCAAATTAAAAATATCAAGGATAGGATTTGGAACGCTACCAAGCCGAAATATCACACCATAATGGCAAAAGTAATGAAAACTTAAAATGCTTTCAAAAGATACAACCGCACTTTTTCCCAAGCAAACATTCTTATGTTAAAAGGTAAGTTGAAAACACTGCTAAACATTACCTGCAATAAGGAGTGACTCCATTCTTGGAGGTGGCTGTGGTGGTTTGAAAAGTTTATTGATGTCCTCCTCAGGAAGAGGGGGCTCTCCTCGGCTTTGACGCTGGATATTTTCTTGCTGACGTCTCTGCTGATACTGAAAATAAAACAACAAAATCAAAATGCAGCAGGACTTACAAAGCTGCAAAAAAAAATTATTTTCAGATGTTTTAAAAAAAAACAGCAAGTATGTTTTAAAAATTACATTATTTAATGCAATTCAGGTTATTATAAACAATATAATGCAATTCACAGTTTATTTCAATTCACTGGCAACAAGGCATTCCCCATCACGCACATTGGTACCTTAAATAAGTGAGATAATAGGGAAACATACAGTACTGAGGTAGTGGGGTTAGCCTCTAAAATTTTTCAGAGATAAATACTGTATCTAATGGAAAGAATAGAGCATAGTTGATAAAAGGCCTCCACTGCCCCACACAATAGAGAAAAGCAAGGTTGGAATACGTAGGTATGAGAAGCCACCACTTCAGATAGCAGCACAAACCAGAAATTTTCCATTTTATACAAGTTAAAGGTCAAAACAATATTAATGTGAAAGGGGAAGAGAACTTGATTAAACAAGGTATTTTAAGCCAAAAAATATTAACTCTAAACTGAGAACAAAGTGGTGGCTGAAACCAAGTACAATGGTTCATTTCTCCATTAATATGCTAGAATAGCAGCTTGTAAAAGTTTTTCTGCTATATATATATAAAGAACATTTGTTTTCCGTACTTCTCTTCACCACAGAGATTACTCAAACTTTATAAAAATTGAGACAAACGTTTCTGCAGCTATCAGATAAACATTTGTTCTTGCAAAGCTCATAAATTCAGAAACTATGTGAGACTTCATACTGTATGTGGCAGTGAGGATTTAGTTACAAAGTTTGTCTTCAAAGTCCTCATATTCAACACAACAAATAAGTCTTTAAAATAAGGAGACAAAGAGTACAGAGTGTTTTCTCTTACTTAAATGTATCTGTGATCCAACAAGTTTGAAAAGAGCTCTTACTTGGTGGCACAATCAAATGAAGTAATTTTTTTTCCAGTAGTAGTGACAAATACATGTTTTTGGACAATGTTAAAAATAAAATCTGAAATGCCCATATTTGTATGTGAACTGCATGTAGTTTCTTCTTTCTTTGCATCACCCCATTCACTTCTCAGCAGTCTGCCTATTATTCTTTATTGAAATGGCTTGCTCTTAATCACAATTGCTGCATTTTAGAAATGAAGTTACGACCACTAAGTATGCTGCAATGAGCCACTACTAAAGCAACTATAATTAGTAAAGAAATTAAGTGAGACACCATGGAACCTACTTTGCTCTGCTTTTCAAAATAAATAGATCCCCTTGTTGCTAACAAAAACCTTTGAAGTAGGTGCCATCTTTCTATTCAAATCAGGCAATAAAGGGAAAAAAAATTCTGAAGATAACATGCATGAAGCTTCTATGTCCTTGGGAATTCCATGGCCAACATGACCATGGGACAGACCACTGATCATGTGCTGCTTCCCTAAAATATTCCCTGTCCAAGCTACACTTTACTTATGTGATAAAAAGTAATTTTGATTTTAAAACAATCAGTGATGAAGCCTTTTACATGAACAACAGGTGCTCTTTTTAATAATCACTTACTTTGTGTGGCAATACCTGCAACATTTTATCTTAAAAGTGATCTGGCCCATTTTCACTTGGCCAATATTGAATCTTGTCATATCTATGTCTGCTAGATAAAAGAGCTCAAATTTATTCTTCAAGCAGGTATCTCTTCAATAAGCAAGCAATTTGTTAACTTATCACATTATGTGAATTCTATTCACCAAAATCTTCTCTCCAGGCTTTCAATTCTCATAGTGCTTTTTTCCAATCTACCACCATCCTCCTAAAGTCAGACAGAGCATTGTTTTATCTGTGCAGCAAGAGCAAAGAAAGTAATACTGTCTCCAAATACCAGAGCAGTTAAGGTTGGAAGGGACCTCTGGAGGTCACCTTGTCCAACCCTTCCACTCAAGCATGGTCACCTAGTGCTGCTCTTCATACTCAAGATTTCTCTAATCAGTGGATTTTATCTCTAATTCTTTGGATTTTAAAGAAGCCCTCTGGCACCAGGAATTGAAAGTCAGCATCAGCCAATCAGCATCACTATTTATTGATACTAAACATGACTAAAATATCCTCTTCAATCAGAGAACAGTCCGACTTCTTCACAATCCACTGGACTATGTTTATTTCTAGATGCATGACTACATCTGATAGTACTAAACACAGCTTGGTTTGGAGCAAAACTTGTAGTTTCACCTCCTTCATTAACTGAATCTCTTATTCCTGTGTCCATGGTGTTTTTATAAATTATTTTGGTTTATCATAAATCACTAATTAACATACAAAATAGCGAAGAAAGCTAAATCCATACCACAGTCACTAGAAGTGAATTTATTTGGTAACTGCCCACTGACTAACCCATTTTATAAATCTTCTCATATTGGGTTTGTGTGGCAAGAGTTTGGTAGCAGGGGAGCTACAGGGGTAGATTCTGTGAAAAGCTGCCCCCATGTCCAATATGGCCAACAGCAGCTGGCTCTGAGACAGACCCACCACTGGCCAAGGGCAAGCTCAACAGTGACAGTGACAGCACCTCTGGGATAAAACGTTTCAGAATGGGGGAAAAAAAGGGGAAAAAATGCCAGCCAAGAGAGAGGAATGAGAGTATGTGAGAGAAACCGCGCTGCAGACACCAAGGTCAGGAGGAAGGAGATTCCCCTGCAGCCTGTGGTGCAGAACACAGTGAGGCAGCTGTGCCCCTGCAGCCCATGGAGCAGGGGAGGAATGTGAGGAGACCTATCCCTGAGGAGGAAGAAGCAGCAGAGATGTATGATGAACTGACCACAGCCCCTGTTCCCTGTCCCCCTGCACTACTGAGGGGAAGAGGAGAGAACATTGGGACTGAAGTTGAACCCCAAAAAGTAGGGATGGGTGAAGGGAAGGTGGTTTAGGATTTGAGTTCATTTCTCATCACCCTACTCTGATTTGATTGGCAATAAATTAAACTAATTGCCCTAAGTCAAGCTTGTTTTGCCCCAGAGGGCAATTGGTAAGTGATCTCCCCCTGCCCTTAGATCAACTCATGAGACTTCTGCATTTCTTCTTCCATGTCCAGCTGAGGAGAGGAGTGATAAACTGGCTTTCTGGGGCATTTGGCACCCAGCCAGGGTCAAACCACCACTGCTTAACACGTGTATTTTTGAAAGACCTTGCTTAAATCCCAATTCATCTGTCTTGGATAACACAACCCAAACTGTACTTTGTGGGAAAAAAATGCTCTCATTTAGGTTTGTCCATATTACCAACCTGATGTTTCTGCTGCTGCTGCTTGCTTACATTCCTCAGGTAGGTATTGTATTTAACAATGTCTTGGCTCATCTCATCCACTCTGTCCATCAGCAGCTGCAGACTCTTCCCAAGGTGATTACTGAAATAGGAGAAACATTCATGAAAGATTAAATTTACTTCTAAAAATAAAGATTTAAAATTTAAAAATCACTCTGTCTCTTGACAAGTATTTCTGCACTAATGACACAATTTGCGAATTTTTAAGTTCCTGATTATCTTTGTTCATATTTTTATTTGATGACACTTTACACGGCATCTCCTCCTCTAGCATCTTTGTCTCACTGCAAATACCAAGTTTAAGTGTTTTGGTCTTTCCAGGAACCTCCCAGTAATGAAAAAACAATGCCTTGCGTGAATTTAGTTATTAGAGATGCAGGTCATACATCCAGAAGAAAAAGTCTGATGCTTTTGTGACATGCAACCCAAGCAACATTCGAGGGGATGTGCTCTAAGTGTTTGGTTTCAAAATACTTTTTAAAATTCACTACCCGAATTTGGTTTTGCACAAATTTTTAATTATCCCTCTGTTAAATACTATTTTGAGTAAGAATAGTTAAATATTCTTCAGAACTCCATCTCTTTAACTAACCTATCAAACCACGCCTGGAAGTTCAGCAGACGTGGTTTGATCCTAGCTGCTGAGAGGAGTGCTGCGCCCTGTCCAGCCAGCTCCACATTCCATACCATCGGCAACATGGAAGCAGCAGGCTGGGCGCGTCCAGTTCCAGTTACGCGATCTACTGCCTTGGCCAGACAAACGCAGTCTGTTAAACAACTTTTATTGTTACCATTTTTAGCGATGGACTCAGTATTTTGCAGGAATGTTCAACTTAAGGTATACCTTCCAAGTCAAAGTTTTGGAAGTTTTTAGGTTGGTGCCCATGGAGACAGCCTCCTAAATTGTGTTTACAGGGTAGAGCAATGAAAGAAGGACACTTTCTGCTCTCTATCGATCCCTTTGATCAGAAGCTGGCTTATTGGCTCGGTCGTCCTACTTGGCTGCAGACCAACAACTCAAAAGCTAAACTCCATCGTTCTCTTCCTCAGCTGAAATCCACTAATATTCATGAGAGCTTCTTTCCAATTAAAAGTTTGGTGCCCTTCAATGCCAGAATCACATCCATCAATCACTGTCTCACCATGCTATCTGAGATTCTCTCTTCTTTCACAATGCTTTCCTATCATCCTACAGCCTATGGATGGGAGAAACTCTTAACTGGAAGACACAGGCATAAAGTCAAAAGAGAACCACATGTGTAATACTATGCACATCCCTCTCTAAGTGTAAATTATTCCCTTAATCCATAGAACTCATAGCTGGAGAGAGAAGCTGGCCATGCACTTACGAACACCTGCAGAGAACAGAGCTGGAGACACCCTTATCTCTGAGTGCAAGGACAGCTGTTTCACTCACTGAGCTGCTCACTGAACAAAGGTCTGCATCAGAACTTCAGACCACAATTTATTAACAAGCCAGAGTGTTAAATCTCACTTGCATACAGAGGCAGATGGTGAGGAGGATTTCAGCTCCCCAGCAGCAAGAAAGGCGCCACTATAATAATTATTTTTAAACTTCTTGGGGTTTTTTTTTTGTTAGGTTTTTTTGGTTTTGGTTGAACATTTCAAGCACACGATATTAAGAACTGTGGAATATTGCCATGGCCAGGGGCGTGCATGTTTTCAGTTTTTTATAGAGTTTATATTGTATGGAGTTAGTGTTAGAACTGGATATTATCAGAAATGCCTGCGAAGGTACACAGGCATTAGCCTTGTAAGGTATGTGCACAACAGAAATACATAATTATTTTACAGATAGTGTCCATGTGAAATATAGCTGGTTACAAAGAATGATTTTATGTGAATCTCTTTGGGACCAGCTTAGTACAACAGAGTACAGAAACAGAGTTACTGTCAGAAGTTGCAGTAACACAGTGTTTGCTCTCATTGCCAGGGCAACAAAAACAGATAACTTAAACAGATGTGAACTGAAACATGAAGTGATAAGTATGCTGCAAATACAGGACCAGCTTTTTCCTCAGTTCTCATGTGGCTGATACCCTTTTTTGCTCCATCTCTTAAAAAAATAGAAAGACAAATAGGAAGCAGTTTGTAAAGATGTATATGTATGATCTCTAAGCAAGTTTTATTCAGCTGAAGTTTACTCTCCTGATACTTAGGAAGTTAGACCACATTGTTCCTGCCTGTAACAGTCATCATACACTTAATTTGCCCAAAGGGTGCTTTAGACACCTCCATATGTTGTGCATTCCCTACAGCAGATCTTGAAGATCACACTGCCAGGTACCTAAATGTCCCCTCTGCATCAATACAACTAAAAAAAAAAAAATAAAAAAAAAGTTAAATTTTTTTTTTTTTTAAAGTGGTGCCAGTAAGTGCTGCTTGCATCCTTATCTAGACTCACTTCCCTACAGGGCTCTGTGACTGTCACGTGTAGACGATGTGGGGCTCAGCACTTCCTTTTTTTGTTGTTCTGGGGGGGGATCAGTAATAAAGAAACTGCAATTTCAATGGCTGCATTTCAGTCAGCAGATTCAGCAAAAGAGTCAATTAAATTGAGTTTACATTTAAATTAGCAAGCAATGCAGGCCAACAGGAACAGATCTATAAAGCAAAACAGCTGGTGCTGAAAAACCAATGGCCATGCTACATGTGTTTGGGGGAGTTCTTATCACTACTTCTGACATGGTCCACTGATCTCCAAGAGGCTCAGGCATAGTAATTATCCTCCCAAAGCCTCTTTTCAGTTTAGTTTCATCTGAAACAAATCAGGTCTGAGATCACATAGTGGTGATGACCTGAGAGCACTCTTGAATTGAGCTAGAAGGTAGCTCAACCTTAAGACAGCACCAGGAGACCACCACTCCTCTGGTACAGTGAATCTTTGTGGAAGAAAACTATCAGCTTTCATACTAAGCATTGCAAAGTCCCCCCTCTCACATAGGGACTGTGTTCTTTTCTGTGAAGAAATATAGATAATAAAAGAGGGGCAAAAAATTAAAAATCAGAAAAAGTACCCGCCACGTGGATTCTTACACATCTAATGAAGACTAATCTAAAGTGAGAGCCCTCCTTCACCACAACTGTTACCAGAATCATGGACCTGTAAGGAGTGACCCATAGAACTTCTGGAAATTTATCATTTGAGACTTATTTGTGTAGCTTAGATAGCATAATCAAAAATGCCCCAAAATGACAAACACAAATTGCCAAAGTGAAACTGTCAAAGTCTCTTTACATCATAAAACACACTAGAAACTATATAGTCTACAAAGCAGTTTCTTGAGCTGTGTATTTTTGCTGTAACAGCCTTATATGTAATGGGGTATAATTGTTTACCCACAAGAGCAGATGTATGATCAGGTCATTGAAACATGGTTTACTTCTGACTCCTTGTTTAACAGTTATCAAATAAAAGGGTCAATTAATTCTGAGGGTGAGAAGCAGAAACCTGTGAGCAGAGTAGCCTAATCTACAGGTAACACTGATGGTCTTTCCTGTCTTGTTCTTCCCACTAGTGAGCCCTGCATTTGGCAGTGATGCAGTCCAGCATCCACAGAAGGAGAAAGCAACAATTCTACATTAACTGAACTCACAGATCACTCACTGCACAAGGGTACGTACCCTCTTAGGATACAGATCTGGCTAAGAGACCTGAATGCAAGCCTTCCTCTTCCCAAGGGAGTGCTCATATCACCAGAGCCTCCCTTTGCAGATATATTTTAAGGAGAGCAAAGGTCCAGTTCACTGTTGCCAGCAAAGGCAGTTTAAGAGGTTCCAGCATCAGCATCTCCCTGCCTCTGCCTCTCCCTCTTTGCCCAAAGGTTACAGCACTCTGAGCTGTATGGATTCAGCTGTTTGCGGAAGCACACTTCAAACTCTTTCAGTGAAACAGTCTACTGCAAATGTAAAAACACCCCCTGTTGATGTTTCTAATTTTTTTTTTTAATTTTTTTTTAAGGGGGGCAGAAGGAAAGGCTGGAATGGAGGAGTGGGAGTCTGACTTTTTCCATCAGACTATTCCACAAAAGCTGTTTGTACAGCCACATTCTGAAACAGATGAGGAAATAAAAATCTTTGAGGGTGAGAGGGATGTAGAGATGAAATGGGGGTAGCGGGGAAAAACAAGGCAAGCAGCTGGGACCGGAACCTCAAACTGGCTCCGCTTCTGTAGCATTCATAATGGGGAAGTACACATGAAGCCCATATTTACTTCAGCATCTTTAATCAGAAAATTACTCCAGACACACTTGCTAAAGGTCTGAAAATGAAGCTCCAAGTCAACACCCAAGCTTCAAAGAGAAGCAGCAACTCCCGTGGCTCGCAGTGCCCGTGTGCTGCTCACTAGCTTTGCCAGTCTAGGCGCAGCTCCGGGGCCTCAGCTGGCACAGGGAGGCTGCGTCTCTGCTCCTCCGAGAGCCGAGTCACAGCGCTGCACCCCGGCACCGAATTTTGGGCTATAACAATTCTGAAGTTGCAGATGTGCAAAAAAGACAGCACCCTAAACTTGTCTACATTGCCATATTTGGACCCACTCACTTACTTAATTTTATTTCGCTCGTACCATGGCTAAGGAAGATGAGAACAAGGAACAGCAAGAGGAAGCGTTAGAAAATGCTGTATTTGCTGCTCATTTTTTCCACTTTCCATCAGCTCCAGTGAGGCCCCTCTCAGCCACTGCTTTTTGGGAAAGGTGCCATCCTGTACAGAATTCTCCTCCTGGTGGGAACAGCTTTGGGTGGATTAGAGAAATACTGCTGGATGTGCAAAGCACATCTTTTTGATTAAAAATTTGTAAGGTACATTCCCACCACTTAGTAGAAATTGTTTTACATCTCAGCATTTCAGCCTGAGTTCAACCTGTGCTGTTTAAGAGGATTTTGTTTGAATGAGATATGTAAGTCAAGAGTCTTGAGTTCCATTCCGTTTTCTATTCTGACTTTGATGTGTGCCTTTGGGCAATGCATTTACTCTCTCTCTGTCAGGTTCCCCCATTTGCAAATTAGAGATTTTCATAATTATCTTAATGATCCATTAAGCACATTGAGAGTTTTGAATAAGCAGTGCAATGTATAAAGGTTAATATTGTTTTTAAAAGCCAAAGCAACCCTTCTTATGTTACTTCTCCAAAAATACTGCATCTGATGTTTGAAAAATATAACTGCCAAGTAGATGTTAGTGCAGTAAATGTTCAGCACATGTTTGCTTCTACTGACGCACACTATTAGAAAAATTGCTTGAGAAAAATTGAGATATTATAGAACAACCCTATTATGAAGCTAGACCACAAAAAAGCTTTTTTTAATTTAAACTAGATCATCAATAGAATAAGGAAGAGATGGATGAGAATGAGAAAGTTGGTTGCAATTACTTCTCTGAAGATCTGGAACATTATCTGACAGGATTTTAATTCTTGAGTCTCTATCAAAAGACTGGCAGTACTCCAAGGTCTTCAAGACATTTTGGTCCTTAAGGGTAGCAGGATAACTGTTTGAGTCAAAGGTCTTTACTTGCTATTACTTGCTAGCCTTGTGCTAGTCTGCCTTCAACTTCTTTGCCTAGAGTACTTGATTCAATTCACATTTCACAAGAGAAACACAACTTTATGTCCAAAAAAATAAATTACTATATATAATTATCTCAAATATACTTCAAATGGAGAAAGATACTAAGGTGCAAGCAAAGTACCTCAAATAGGTACCTCAGACAGGTAGGTGGCTGAATATGTGAAAATCTTGATGAAGCAAACTCTCCAGAACAGTGGAACTATGGTTAAGTAGTTTTATGCCAAAATCATTGCTTCAGAGAGTATAAAAGTTCAGGGATGTTCCCAAGGAACCAAAAAAGCCCCGCAAAACCCCAAAAAATCCAAGACTACAAAGAAATAAAGCAACAGCAACAACCCCCCCCAAAAAAAACCCAAATAAACAAAAAAACCACCCAAACAAAACAACAAAACAAAGAAAAACCCACCCACAAAATCCAACAAAACAAAGAGAAAAACCAAAAAAAAGGCCAAACCCAAAAAGTAGTTTTGAAGTTACTGTCAACAACAGCAAAGTTAAGTGAGGAAGATATGCACCAGAATTAAAAATTGTTACCTGAAATGTTTTAGCCTAAACTGCTGAAAGACAGAAATAATGAAATGTGAAAATAAAACTCCAGAATAGTGGAGGTCTGCACTCCCTACTTCAGGTAATATATGCTTTGACAGAGTAACCTTCATAGCTGAATTCAAGTAAAAACTCATTAAATATTGCAGCAGGCAGTACAAGTCACCTAACCTTGATTAAACAAGCATTAAAATGCTTTAATCTTCCACTTGCTTTGCCAGTTATACCAACACAAGATGACTGAACGTCAACTGCCTGGTAACTAAAAGCAGCTATCAAATATTAAAAAAGGGACACATACAAAAACCTCCAAACAGCACACTGGAGTAATTTCCAAAACTTTCTCTCCTTAAAACAAAACTAAGCACCTTAAGCTCCTCAAAAGAGAGCAGGTAAGCTTCAAAAATCTGCCAGGAAAGTCTGGTTTTAGTTTTGGGCTGGTACTTCTCTTTTTCACCTCTCATTTCCCTTACTGATATGAAGGCCAACACAAAAGTCTGTCTTGCACCAGACATTTAACACCAGAACGGAAAGTAATTTTTACAGTTCTTATCTTCTATCTTGAGTCAGGACAGTGGCACAGAACAGTTACTACATAAGATGTTAACCTGTGGTTTGTGATCTGTTCAAACCACTTTCCATTTCCAGAATTGTATTGTGTTACTAGCGGCAGCCCTTACCACACCAGGGGTGCCAGATAGTCCCAGCCCTTTATACAGCAGGAAACCCAAAGAAACAACTGAGGGCAATGCTGTCAGGTCTCCTGGAAACCACATGTATCCTCAGCATGGTCCTCCTTTTCACTGCAAAGTGAGAGAGCTCACAAGGAATCAAATCATTGTCATCTCCTACATCCAGTGCTCATCCTCTCCTCAAATGGGAAAAGCTTTGTCCATGATCTTTGACCATGGAAAGAATACGACTTACAGAACACCTGCAGAGTCAAGCAGACTGAGTATCTCCACAAGAATTCTTTGCTTTGTTAATTTCAGTGTGCAAAGCAACAACTTTACTGGACAGAATTATTGACTAAGTATTACTTGTGGCATCTGTAAATACCCCAGTAGAGTTCAACCCTATACTCATTCTCTCTTGATCACTTTCTCTAAAAGCTATCAGATCCCTCAGAACATCCACATAAGCTCAAGTAGAGAAAGTGGAAAATTTCTGCCAACTTAGGCAATATAGGGACCACTAGAAATTCAGATCCATTAACTTCAGCTTTACATGATGGGGGAGGGAGTGGGAACGGGAGAAAAAAGGAAAAAGAAAAAAAGCCACTAGGATCAGAATCTTGGCAGACAATACCTTGATGCCAAAGTAAAGTGTTTTACCCCGAACACCTACAAATGAATACAACTCAGCTTCTACGTGCAACAAGATACTGCAGTATTTTGTGCATCTCGTTATTTCAGTCAGACCAATAATAATCCAACTGTATTGTGTTGCATAAGATTAAAATGCCACAAAATTTTTGATCATACTACTAGAAGTCATGCCTACTGTGTTATCAAAAGTGTATTTTCAGGGCAAAGTGCTACAAAAAGAAGAAGTTTTTCTTAGACAAAGGTATGAGAAGATAATTTTAGAAACTCTTAAAACAATTTCTGACATCATGAATGCTGGCTGTCATGACAATCAGTGGCATTTCTGCCAGTTTCTCCGAGCCTTTATTATTTTATTTTCAAATTCATCCTGCTACCAAAGTAAAAGAAATGCAATTTTTTTCTATTAAAATTATTTATGTAATTACTTAAGGAATATTTAACTAAACCAATTTTTATAGATCTATTGGCCTGAATTTTCTAAGTGCCCATATTTTCTTGAAGAAACACACTCTTCTGAAAATTTTACACATTTCAAGCACTGCAAGTATATGAGGATTACAGACTGAATTTAGTCCTTGAATCGAATGCTGCAGTTTACCATGCAGTTTTTTCTTCAGCAAAAGAACACGAAGGGTAAAGTGTTAACCCCATTAAAAGTCAAGGCAAAGCTTCCATGAACTGTAATGAGACTGGGATTTCACCCAAGGTGTTAAACTGTGGTTTGGGAAAGCGAATAAAAGTACATCCATTATTGTAACAAGTACTTACCTGCTAGCCAGACTGAGCAACTCATGTCTATCAGCTACTGCGGATTTCTTTTCCAGTTCCCACAACATCACATTGATCAGGTATGAATTCTTAATTACAATAGGCACTTCTTCAAACATGTTTTCATACGCAATATTTGCTTTTTTCAAGCTGTGAAAAAAGTTAAGGAATATTTACTAATATAAACAGTAACTCTCTTATTCTCTTTGTTGAATTGTTGCTCCAACAAATAACAATTTTGTAAAAATCCTTGATTTTCATAGTTCCACAATTAAACAAGAGTCAAGTTTTGTTAAGAAAGCATTTGCATGGCAAAACCTCACGTTTACAAAGACTAGGAAAAGCTGCTCTAGGAAAAACTCTCGGAAGACAAGCAGCTGCCTTGCTCGTTAATAGATTACCTACGTGAAAAAGCCTCCAGCAGGAGACTGTACTGACAGGATTAACTCTGCCCCTTCCAAAATATTTTACTGGTTTTCCTGCCATCACCATTTCTAAAACAAAACTGAACAGTTAGTTACCACATGATGCTAAAACGTTTAGCATCTTTAAATATCATAACTACTTTTAAATATCATCTTTATATATCATAACTACTGCAACGAACAAGTTTTCCCAATAGCTGAATAATTAAAATTTTTACTGACCAAAAAATTAGATTCACAAAATATTATATGTTTTAGAATAATTAAATTCTGTGGTGAATATTAAAACAAAAATTTTCAGTGTATCTTTTTTTTACAATATACACATAAAAAACTATTGCTATTGCTTGATAATAAAGTAAATAAAGTAGACAGTAATACCTTTCATAAAATCTGGGTATAAAAGCATGATTTATAAGTTTCTAAGGAAATAGAGCCTCAACTTCTTTATATTCTGGATTTTGGAACAAAAACTTTTGCTTTTTGCCTCCACTCACCTTTTTTTTTGACTGATCACAGATTTGTTTGTTCATCATTAGAGTTTTAGACACCAAGCAATTAAATGAATACATTTTTCCTCAATTAAGTGATTTTAACAAGTGCTTCTGCTATGGAGTACCAAGCAGTTGGAGGCAAACCATGCTAAGGCCTACATCTGTAACAAGTAGCTAATGTTTTGAAACAGAGTAATTATCCTACTCTACTCCAGAAGATGGTGAACACATGAGGGAGTTAATTTGGAATAAATACACTGGGACAGCTATTCCAGAATACCTGTTCTNTTCTTTTTTTGTTGTTGTTTTTGTCTCTGTTCCCATGTACAGCTATCTCCCCCATGGTCCTTACAGCACGCCCTCTGACTAGCCCCAAACCCAGTTCAGGGTCCCCCACTTAGAGAAATGCCCAGCCAGCCTCTCACACCTTCTCAGCCCACTGTGCCCCTGCACAGCTATCACTGCCCATACAGGCCTGCTTTCCCCAGCACACACTGTTACAGGAGATCTCAAAATACAGCGTTCCACAATCCCAGGTACGTTCTGCATCCCAATAATTCAGCAAACCCTATGAGAAAATATTCTTTGAAGTTACTTACGCTTCTGGAGAGAAGTCTTTTTCTTTGCAAACTTCCATCAGTTTGGGAGTCAGCCTATATGCCTTCAGTGACAAAGACCCTTGGGCAGTCTTAATGGGATCTATTATTAAAAATGGAAGCAAGCCTATTATTATCAAACCCAGACTGCCTTTTTCTTTTTAAATATCTGAATGACATGAACAGGAGGAAAAGTACTCAGTAGTCCTAGTGAAAAAAAAATTAAGACAACAAACACAGAAAAGACACTATAGCAGAGGCAGTCCTGTTGCACTGGTAAATACATGTGCATACTGGCAAATACTGTTTACATACTGTAAAATGCAACCAACAATATAAAGTGATGCCAATTAGCAAACTTAACTTGGAGAACTTGGGGGGAATCTTGATCAATTCTACTCATATTACTTCCCCATTAAAGGTCCAATTCACATTTCCTTTTTTTTTTGTATGAATTATCCACAAAACTTATGTAAGAGTGACCTCATTTAAATAAAGATTCTTCCTTCCAGTCATTCTGCAGTAAATTAAAATTTTCATTAAACAACATTTTACATGAAAAGAAATAATTTTAGAGTAGCAATAAGCTAATTTAGATCAAGCTGCCATGCTGCTTTGTGCATGACAACGTAACCGGCGTATACAAAGATTCATTTTGCCTTGACATACTCTGCTGAATTTAGGACAAAATTTTCTAAACAAACTGTTACATTCCTCGGACAAAGAAGCTTAACACTTGCAGCATGATAACAGCTGAAGCATGCCAACACAAGAATAAAAGCTGTGTTAACATTCATGTTGTCTGAAACTTAACACAGTAAAACTTTTAGCAATCGGTGATAAAATGAAAACCAAAGTAGACTGAAACAAGTGGAAAATTCATCAAGGTCTGATGATGCAATGTTTCCAGCCAATATAAGTATACTTTAACAACTTGTTCTTTACTGTAATCCAATTGTTAACATACTGAAACAATTTTGGGGCAGCTCATAAGATTGATCGTATTCATTAGTATTTTTTCTGACAGATACTCAGGACGTTACATTTACTTCTCAGCTGGAAACTATATGCAAGTCTGCCAGATATGGCAAACTGTGAGTGTTTGGGGAGGGGGAGGCTATAAAGCTGTTAAATTGCCTACGGTTCTGATACAGCACAGAACATCTGGTCTGGAGAGCTTGAGGAAACACCATTAAATAGGCAGAAAAGAAAAAAATCTTTGTGCTAAGAAACAGTCCAGGTTTTGTATGCTTCTGTCAGAGGTATTAAAAAAACTTGGCAATTCGTGTGATGATTGGTCAGTCACGTACAGAGCCAGACACGCTAGCAAGCGGGGTTTGTTAGACATCTGGTCGGGTTCCACCAGCCCCTTCCACGAGGGAGGGGAGATGAAGGAATAAAAATGAAGCAGCTACTCCAGCATTCCAAAACGTACACATCAGGGCTCTGATAGCAAGAAAAATAAACAGAAAGAAGGAAACCCTGTCTAGACTTAGCTGCTGCTGAGGCTGCCGTAGACACAGGGTTGGTATTTACTCGAAAAGGCCTGCCAGGCTACCCTTACAGGCAAAAGACAGAATACAAAAATAGTAGTAATAATATTAAGAGGGGAAAAGAGTAATAAAGGAAACCTCATACTAACCGTAAATGAGAACTACAGACTCCTCAATTGCATGCTGGTAACTGAACTGGGAGTCCAGGAGGGCACGGGTGACAAAAGAGCCATAGTATGTGGACTGGTACCAGCCAACGTGAAGATGATCAATGTTTACGTGGCGCAGGCTTCGCATCATTTCCATCTGGTATTGAACTGGATTAAAGAAAAAGTATGTTTAAAAAGCAAACTTACACAATCAGTACTATTTAAAGAGAAAACTTGGTATTAAATGAGTAAGTTGTATTTTATTTTCATTTTTGCAACTGCCTAGAAATTTGTTTACTCAATGGACTGTCTTCATTAAAATCCAGAGTTTCCTCAGAGAATGAGAGTAAGACTAGCCTGAGTAAGCAGGCTTTTTTCAGCTGCAGTTAATTGCTAAAGTGATCAACAAACTGTTACACATCATTTACAGTGCGCATTACCTTCCTCATTCATGAAAAAAAAAATAATATGATACTGGGTTTCATGAAGCAGTAACATTTTACCATTTAGTAACAAAGACTTATTGTGATTTAAGTTGCAATACTGTCTGGAATTAGGAAACTTTTGGAATCAAAAGGAGAATTATTTAATGAATATATGAAATAGATTATAAACTGTGTCTTTTTCATGATATAAAACTACATTTTCGGTATCAGAGCTTGCAGAACCAGCTATAGCTGTTAGATAATTTTGATTGCATTTTATTTCCACTTTTCAACACTGTTTCTTCTTTTCAGTTGTATATAAATGCAAAGGATGAATGCACTTACATATTATTTTTATAATACACATATATCTAAATACTAATAAATATATGTTACCTTAAACAGTAGAGAACATATTTTCTGTAAGGCTTTTTACACCAACAGCTGTAATGTTTCATTGTACCAACACCAAAATTCTATTTCTATTAAATGCTTCATACAAACAGATTACCTTCATGGAACAGAGTTCTATTCAGGAATATTTAACATAATCCCATCAAACAGAACAACACACTTTGTCACTTATCAGACCTTTTAAACAGATAGACACTGTGCCTTTTAAGGAAAGAGAAATCAGCGTGATTATAAGACGAACCAACATTCGGAGCCAACTCATAGGGAATCAAATGCGACAACACTACACAATCCTTAAGTTTTGTCTACAGCTGCAAAAATCAGAAAGCTAACACACACCCCATGCATTCATTTTTGTTAATTTTTTTCAAGGCATCACCTTGCACAGATTCAAATATGATATTCATTATAAAAGAAAGAAACACAAATTAATTAGCAGCAGAATGTGCTACATTTTCAGACCCCACTTCGTATCCTTCCAAAAGGGGAAAAAAATCCACACATACTATTTGAAGATATGAAGAGACATTCTTCAAGACTGGACAAATATTTTTCCACCTTATCACTCACCCTTGCAGCACAAACGACATTCTCCAGTCTTCTGGCCCTTCTCATTAAATTGCCATATCTGACTGACTGTATTTTTGAAGTAACCTATGTACACTTACAGAAACCCTTGCAGACTTCTTCTATCAGTGTATGTTGGTGATTGCATTCTATACCATAGTATCTTAACAGAAATTACTTGAAACTTCTGTTTCATCCAGGGCACCATGGTAATACAGCATTCCGAAATTAACAAAGCAAAACCACACAGGCTTTGTTCTGAAATTCTCTAACAGCCAGTAAAGGAGAGGCCTACTCAATGTGCCAGTCTCTAAACCAAGGCAAATGTGGAGATGTCTCTCCACTCTTCAGGGCAGCCTGCACAATTGATCAAACAGCTATTTCCAAGTCAGAATGAAAACCTTTTCCACTT